>JAJJMA010282000.1:1735-15375 GCA_023529015.1 Papaver nudicaule | reverse complement strand
TGGCCTCAGTTAGCAAGGGTGATACTGAAAGGAAGTCCCTAGTACTTATACAAGCTTGTGTAGCCCCTAGCAACAAGGACAGAGAACAAAGTTTAGCCATCCTAGCAAGAGACGGAGACACTACACATCTGCAGATTGACTACGAGAACATGAATCTTACCACTCTTGCTACAACTGAAGAGTCCATTATGGAACTAGGCTAGAGACATTCAGTGCTCACTGAAGTTTTGGTCACTCATATCTCAGCTACAGAAATTAGTGTAAGGCATGGAGCAGTTAATAAGCATGACCTGCTGATATGTTTGAGAATCCTTGAGGACAAGGATAATTTTGAGGGGTTGGGAATAATGTCAGGTGTGACTACCTTGTGGCTGGCTTACCTGTCTCGGCGTTATACTCCATTATGTTTTACTCCATGGAGGGAATACTTGAGGTGGAAGTTCAGATTGTTCTCACCAGTTGAAGAGTCTATGGGTAGGGACAGCTGGATTTCTTTGGGTTTACTCATGGCAAGATTTCTGTTACTTGCAACCACAGCTGGGCAACATCTTACAATTAATTCTGATGGATCTGCACCAACTTCTTTTCTTGCTGGAACTGTTGCTTTAACCTTTCTCTCAGCATCCACATATGTGTGGGAGGTCTACACTAAATCATTGAGGTATTCTCCTACTATACTACGCCTGCTTGTCTCCTACAAAGGGAAAACCACTTGGATCGTGTTGGGTTTACGGAATGAAGGGACTGTTATACTTCTGGCAGTGGTGCTAGTTGGAATTCTCACAGTGTGGCTAGCTTTCCTAAAGTGGAAATTCAAACTGCCGTATATTGATGTTTTTGTGCAGATAAGGCACACATACTATAGTAGAGAGGAGAATAGTGGATGGGTGGGTGAAATCCCTAAGAGTTTCAGTTTTAAAACTCTTACTTCTAGGTACAAGAGGATACCGACATACCATGGAATCAAGGCCGCTGCTAACTGCGAGAGAGGGAAGGTTATCTCATGTCAACAGTGGGGCTTGTGCTACCAACCATGGAAGGGTCACAGCTGGGTAGAAACTCTTGTTGGTCTACCGGTCTCCTTATGCTTGGAAATTGCACTATCTGGTGATGCTCATTTTAATTGCCCACTTGTGGGAGTTCCTGATCAGTTTTGGATTTCAAGTGCGACTGAACAAAGATCACCTTCTGGTGAATTATTGGAAGGAGGAGCTACAACCTTGAAAGGTGGTAGATGGGTTGTTGAGCCTGGTTCTGAAGTGGGTAGTAGCCTCACAAGTTCATTTTTTACGGGCCTTTGGTCTAGTGGGCTTCTCATGTGTATAAGAGAGTGCTACAACTACCATTTCTGCAACAAGTTTGAGAGGGCTGTGTCGACTACAAACCACAGTCATGACTTCTACATTTTCCCCAAGGTACAACAAGCGTTGCTTCTCCAACATCTCGTGCTTCATTTAGCTTTCATCCTTGAGGACAAGGATGTTTTCAAGGGGAGTGGTATGTCATGTACCCCATATAGGAGAGGGGTGCCTTATCTATAAATATGTATGTCTTTCTTAGTATTTATACTTGGGCGTTGTTTAGCCTATTAGTGGGTGTGGTTATCATTTGTGAGGTTAAGGGTATCTGGCTTTATAAGCCTCAAGTCTGTAATGAAATCATAATCCAATTTTAATCAAAAATCCAATTCTTTGCTTCATTGCTTAGAATCAGGCTTGAATCCTTGTGATTCAAGAGTTACTTGGGCTCAAATCTTCGGATTTGGGAGTTACTTCTTCTCTTTTGTTGAATTGTTATGTGAGAACATAACATATTCTTAATTTAAGCTGTAATGCACTTTTTATCATTCCTAACTAAAATTTCTGTAAAAGAATTTTAATGTGGATCATTTTCATGCAGAAGATGTTTTCTCATTTACATGCCAGAAGAGCTCGGATACAAGTGAACATGCCGGCGATGAAGAAGATTTTCTTTTGTGTCAACAAGCTTGCTTCTCATGTGACATAATACTTTTAACACTGGCAACCATTAGATGACGCATGTAACCATCCCGAAAGCGAATCAAGTTGTAATCAATTAATCATGGGTCTGGTATAAAACTTGGTGTATTCAGAGTAACATCAAAACGACCAAATACAAAACTCAGATCAGTTAAAGAGAGAGAGCGATGATAAAAACAGTACATTAAATTCAAACATCATACAGATATGCACATTACATTACATAATCTAAAGACAAGCAGCATTCCAAGTCTCAACTCATTACTAGCTGAACATAAAAGGTAACTGAAGCTGAACATAATCTAAAGATAGCTAGAAAGCATTTGACTCGCAACACTGTATTTTCTGGAGCTAATTGAAGCTGAACATATCAAAGAACTAATAACATCGGTATACTGCCACTCTTCTTCTAGGTTGGGGTTGACAGACCAGGAAGATGAGCATCGCCACAACCAAAGCAACTATCAGACCTACCATAGAGTCACCGCCGGAATCATCCAAGTTCGAGCAACAGATCTTTCCCATCTCCCTAATGGTAATCTTATTTATCAACCAATTGCTATTTTATAGTACAACTACTACTTCAAAAACCCAACTCCTTAAATCGTTTGGTGGTGATGGGTGAAGAATGGAATGAAAGGTTGGAGAGTATAAAGAAAGCAAAGTTCTTCAAATTTTTATCCACAGGTAGTGTGATCGACACGTACACCCACTAGCTTTTCTGTTGAGATGCATAGTCTGTCGCAGGTTGCTGTCACATATTGGCTTTTTCTGCTCTCACTGGTAGAGAAGCTAGAGTCTAGCCTTTCCAACACCACAAACATAAAGCCTCTTCAGCTACTGTTTTACATTCATAAAAACCTGGTCCTACAGCTCAAGTGCTAGCCAGAATACTTTTAAAAACCTGGTCCTACAGCTCAACTGCTAGCCAGAATACTTTTGGCTCAAGCACAGGAAAAAGAGGTTGGGAAAGGACTGACGAGAAATATCTCAGCAATTACATACAGAATTTCCTGGGAACAAAAACATGCTGAACCTTTCATTTATGCTTGATGTTGCTGGTGCTCAGTTCTCATCATTAACCAATAGCCGGCCGAAAACAGAGAAAAGATTACGATGAGAAATAGCTAATTAATACACAAGAATCATATTTACACGGGGACCAGACCACAACCACACAAGCAGAGCAGAAACACATTTTCCCACTAGCGTCCTTGTGTGATTGCCGAATCCCTTGCAGAACCTACAACACTATATCCCTTCTCACTGGACCACAGTAGAAGGTATAAATTCAATCTCCACCACCTGCACAAAATTGAGGGAGTGCTAATGTTAGCGAAACAAATGAGAAACTGTAACCAAACCCATGAAGTTTAACAGTACCCATAATGCTGCTACTAAACAATGTTTATCATCATCTAGTGAGTTTCACTGGTTGACCCAGAAGTTTTTCTAGGTGGGCAGCCAAGAATGTTTTGTCATCACTTGATAAGTACTAACATCATCCGCATTGGTATGTTTATATTCAAGGTGAATGCCAAAACGGATAATTGAAAGTCTACAATGTTTAACAGGGCATAGAACAAATTCAGAGTAACTTGTTGTTACTTTGACCTAAACAAATCCATTATGCGACCTAATGGCAGTCTTTGTACAAATGACATGGGTTCCACAATAAGGGATGTGACACTATAGCAAGTAGCACCAGAAAGGTGCTTAAGAAAAGAATCATCTTCACAAAAAAAAAATTGACAGGGACTTCATCTAATCTCCAACAGCCTCTGGATGTTCAAATTAAGCCATTTAAATGCACAATAGTGTACCAATTTATACGCCTAAGAAAAGACTAGCAAAAGCAATAATGAACTGTAAGTCAAACTAATTACCTCTGGGAGTCCGACTTGCAATTTCAGAATTGGTCAATGCTGGCTTTGTGTTTGCAAGTGAAATAGGTGTCAAAGGAGGCGAAGCAGCTTCTTCAGCCTTCTCTTTATTATTAGTCTCCAAGAGCTTGGCCACGTGTAAAGCCATTGCTCTTTGACCACTCGAAGGTATAGAGAAGCTGCGAGGGATAGTCTGAGGAGGCATGGGTAACGGAGATGCTGCATTTGAGGGTGTCAAGGGTGTTCTGTTTGTCATGGAGAGGTCTTGACTTCTGCCTAATGGTGCTGAATGACCAACTAAAGGTAAATTTTTGGTAGTCGACGTGCCGAATATTGGGGGTCTAGGAAGTTCATGAAGCTCACTTATTTTCGGGGATGACAAAAGAGGAGGTGAAGCACTTGGAGATACTTTAGGTGGTGAAGATGTAGGCAACGGCACACGTGAAAGCATTCCAGGCACAAGCCCTGGGTGTTCCGTTGAAGTTATGGGGCCGCTGGAAGATAATGATGGTTTTGCTGACCATGCTTTACTAGTTATTGGACCAGAGTAAGCATTCCGCTTTATTTTCTTCGTATCTGCAGTACGTGGATCAAATTGTGGCAGTGAGAATCCCTCAGCCAAAGGAGGGGGTAACTTGTTGGACACGCTGTTAATGTTGCTCTCTTTGAGTACTGATTGTGCTTTTATGCTGCTCAACCCCAACAGCTTATCATCTCTTGAATCTTTTTCGTGCTTTCTCGGTTCCAAGGGCGATGAATACCATAAACTGTGAGCACTGCTCATGCTTGCGCGCCTTTCGCTGGGAACTGGATTACTTAATCTCGCGGGTACAGTACTCTTAGCATCAAGAGGCGTGGGAAGAACATACGTGTGAAATTTTCGTGATGCCGATGGTCGCAGTTGCCTTATCCTTTCGGCTGTATCATATTTTTTCTCTGGAAAAATTGGAGCAGAATGGCTGCCTGTTTTGGGTTCCCTATGGAATGTCTGAAGATCAGGATAGCTTCTGTCGAAATTCTCCTGCAAACACACAGTCAAAAATCTGCATGTCAGAATAGTTTGAAATGGCCAGTGATAAAAGATAGAATCTTGATACTGAAAAACCAATGCCAAGTGTAATATTAATATTTAGAACGCAGTTGAGAAATATTTGGAACATCAACGTTATTCAGTAGAGATGTATTTGGTCTCCTGCTTACATGCATATCCATCTAATATTACCCAAATATATCCAAAAGACAACATGATTCTTACCTGCGCAGCATCAGCTGTTGACACTTGTGGAAGAGATAGGTCCACTTGGTCCAGCTGCATGATCAAAAAAACAAAATAAAAAATATTGCTATCCATGATCGTAAACATGATACAAGCTAAATATGTGCTACACAGAAATCAATGTTATAGTGAGATTCTCACCTCCATTGAGTTCCTTGATGTGGAAATATCTAGTCTATGATCATTTTGCCCATAGTCAAAACTCAGCTCACCGTCGTCATTACCATCATAGCCTTGGCCATCATCGTCATAGCCATCTTCTCCATCATCATCCTCTAAGCCACTGAATTGGTAATCAATATGTTGATGTTCAGTTACCGATCTTACTTGCGGGTCTACTGCCTCAAGAGATTTGAGTCCCTTGCTAAAGAAATTCAACTGCTCCAAAAAATACATAAAAGAAACTTGATAAATATAACACAAAGGATTTGATGAGAAAGTAGAAACTGTACTATAGGAAGCTGAAACTTGCTAGAAAATAACCTGTGCAGCATGATGCCGAGCTGCCTGTGTTAGGAGACTCCGGGTCTGCCCTTGCTTCAACGATTTCAATCGAAAGACAAATAAAGTTGCCTCCTCATCGTATTCTTCATGAGCCATTTGCAGCTGCTGAGATGAAAAGGTTTCCCCTTTCGAAGTTTTTGACCTTCCTTTTTCCCTCTGTGCAGCCAACATGTATTCATATACATTTCTGCACGGAATAAAAAGGATATATTAAATGCTAAAGAAACCATAAAAAATGTAGACAGAAAAATAAAGTAGAAAGATAAAAACCTTTTTTCATCACACTGCCGTTTCATCTCCTGCACCAGCAAATGTACCAAAAACGAATTAGAATAAACTCAACACAGTGGTGACCAGAAACAGACTTGTAATTATCACAAGAGTGTAAATGTGGGGTAACCACGTCATTCATTCAAGTAACGAAGTACGGACCTCCACTGTTCGTAGCTCGTTGAGAAGCGACTCTGACGGTGTTGTTATTGTCTGGAAAATATGTGACCGCTGAAGTGTGCAAAGATGTAGATTAGGATGCCAGATCAAGAAATTAATTTAAGAAATAACTGCAGCACTATGTATCAGTGTGCATGGAAAATGGACTCACATAGCTATCAACAAGTTTCTGAAGTTCAAACTGCACTTTTCCAAGCATTAGGAGAGCTTTACCTACAAGCCCAGTAACTTGATTAGAGGAGAACTGAACACACAAGTTAAGATACTTGCATAACCAGTAAGCATAAATTCACCAATTACTATTCACTTACCACTTTCCTCATCATCATTTAATGCAGTCTTCTCAAGTAGACAAGTACCCATTTCCCGTAGAGACTCGGAGAACTCTGGGGGAAAACGTAAGCGAACGTAAGTGACCATGTATTCAAGTACTCGTGTATATTTTATAATAATGAATACCAAGTTAAACTGCCTACAACAGTCTTCTGTTAAATGAGAAATAAGTAAGCAATCATGTTTACCATATGCACTATTTGCTGTGGCAGCAGCTGCAGAAAGCAAGGTATCATAGCAATTTCTCATATCAAGCATGTCCTGTGAAAATAAAACCAAATTGAGTTAAAGTTGGAGTACCAGCCTGTCAATTTTGACAGAATAACTATGACCACTTTGACGCAGCAAAGAGAGAGCCCTGTAAAAGGAGCAGTCTAACGTCTAGATACGCAAGCTTGAATTGAAAAAAAGGCCAATCAAACATGTCAATGCACGGTAAAGTCCACAAATAAGTAGAGTCTAGAGACCATAAACCCCTTGTAATTCCACGAGAAGGCATGGAAAATGTATCAAACATTTTTTTTTTTCACGCCTCATACTGTTAAACGATGCTACATCCAGATATTATAGTGATTAATGCAGTCCGATAATGAAACAATTAAAACCAAAGCCAAGCATTTTGGTAATTGCAACAACAGAGCGTACACTTTTGATGTTTTTTCATGGTGTCATACGCTGATTCTCATACATTTCATCTCACTTCAACTTCAACATTGACAAATCTAATTTGAGGTTTGCATCTTTCTTTATCCTTGCTTTTAAATCAAAAATGTATTACTAATATACATTTACTAACAAAGATGATATTCTGCTAGCAACAATCCATTACATCTTCCTTAGTAAAACAAAGCATGCGTGATCAAAATTTTCTCTGAGTAGACCAGATATTACTTTCCGAGCACCAACAAAATACCTATTCTGCTTTATCTTGAATAATATCTAATCCATGTCAATTTGGAATTCCTGATTTTGCACTCCTGCATTCACGGTTACCAAGAGGAGTCTATCCTGGTATCTAAATCCTACTCAGAAGGTGCATTTTTTCATGTCAAGCAGACTTTTAGCATCTTCACCAATAAATCACCACAAAACTACCAAATCCAGTTTTAGTTTAGCTGAATAGTTTACTTTCCAGAATAACCATCATACAGACACTACATTGCAATTGCACATAGTTTGTTCGATGACATAAACTGACAGATCGTAAGTGAATGATGATGCGGAACTAATCGGCACAACTTATCCTAAGGTTTCAACGCGAGAATCATATTGTACTGAATCCCTTCCAGAGTTGTGACCAAGTAACCAAAATCATAATTGAGCAGCATTTAGCAAATACGCCCAAATCCCATAGTCGGTGAAGTCTCGTAACTAACAATCTTCAGTACTTGACCTAGAAATGAGAATCTAAACCCAAATTCTCAACTTAAAAACCATACTTAACTCCAATAAATTTCCCGTATACACTGTGCATTTCAACCTCTTAAAGACTTTAGTATACATCAAATCAACAAAAACAACTGAAATCAGTCAGGGAAACCCTAGAATTTCACAGTTTCTTTACAAATTCATGTGTTCTGAAATGATCAAATCTAAAAAACCTAAAAAAAAAAAAAGAAAAAAAGAGTAGAGTACCTGAGAAGCTTGAGCAAGCTCATCTAACTGAGCAAGAGGATTAAGAAAAAGATCTCTCTTATCTTTGCCATCATGTCTATGATGATGATGTAGTGCAAATCCTTTTAGTTTCTTCAATGAAGACTTCATATCTTCCTCCTCCTTCCAAAAATGCCTCAAACCCTAAATAAATAAATCTCTTCTTCCCCAGAAAAAATATCTAAATCAAATCGATTAGATGGAAATGAAATGAAAGTTAGGTCAAAATGGGAACAGAGAGAAGAGGGGAAAAACGAGAGAAGAATGATGATTTTATTTGACCAGAGAAAAATGGAAATGAAAGATTGCTTTTTGTTTTTCTGTTATTGAATTATTATTATTTAATAAAATAAAAATGAAAATAAAATAGATTAGCAATTTAAAGGGATAACCAAAATGTTGACCAAAAAAATCTTTGATGGTATGGGATCTTTGACGAGCCCTAGATGGATGCATGTAGACCCCATGTAATGTGTGTACCATACATCAGCTTGGCTTAGCCTGGCCTAGACTAGTCTAGCCTGGTTTGGCCCAACATTATTTAAGTTGGCTAACTCGTTTTGACTCTCCACTTGAAAACTACGGCACAACAACCTGCTCCAGAAAAGAGTTATAAAAAATGACTAAATCATCATGGGCTCACCAACGCGGGTTGCCCCGACTGAGATAATTCGGTGTAGATCTGCAAAAAACACATCACCCATGTAAATTTTGGGGCGGTGGGAATCTAGTAGCTGGCTAGCGATGTGAAGAAATGCCCATAGTAGGTTAGTGGCACCAAAAAATCGACACCGTGAGATCTCTATTGAAAACATGAGCCAGGGTTCGTGGTAGTCTTCGTCTAAGACATGAACATGGATCGTGGCATCTCGTTTCCAGAGACGATTACTATGTCAACTCTAACCCACCATGAAATATATGTTATATATAAGATGACAGAACCACGAAAGGAGTAATGAAAGCATCTATAAAGATAAATCACGAGGAAGCCACGTAATTTGAGCAGTCACGAGGAAGTAAACGCAGAACCAATCTTCACTGGAAAAGAAATGTTGAATTGTGTATTCGCTTAAACTGACCACGTCTAGCGATACAGAACTACAATTATTAAAATAATATTCTACGATGGATATTATCTTAGTTTCCTTTTTATATTGTTATTGTATTGTATACAAACCTTTGTAGTGCACCTTCGTTGATCAATAAGATATAGAAATTTTTTTCTCTAAAACTATCAGCAACAACATAAAAAGGAGAAAAACATGAGACGTTACCACGAGGACAACACTACCATAGTACACGAGACATCTAGACTGTCATCAAATACTCGGATCCCACAGCGGAAATCCGCACAGAGAAAACCATGGGACTAAATGAGCATCAAAAATGACGTAACGGCCAATGTAGTTAATATAGGCTGGTATATCAGAGATTTATGGTATATCGGCTCTTGTCCGAGACGATAAGTGAAATATATGCGGTACACATATGTCGTGATTATATTATTCGTATCGGCCTATAAAATTAGTGCGATAGAAACATAATTATTAACTACGTTGTTTTGCTCTCTTTTTTTTTTAATCTGTTTGTTGTACAAATAATATGTTCAGGGTTGGTTATCAAGCGAAACTAACTTAATTGTTGCAAACTACATTGGAAATTATTATACATTAAAACTTTTTAGTAACATAATATATACACTATCTGTAAATATAACATCATAAGGTTAATTATGTGTCATCGATTATATTTAATAAAATCTTTTGACTAGGTGTATCGCACCTAACAGAAACAAGCCTAATACACCACATTAACTACTTTACTGCCAACAAAGAAACAATATGATACAAGAATTGTAATTCGTGACACAAATGGTGATCAAACCATATGCTTGAGCAGAGAGCGATAAATGTAAAGGTGGTCGAATTAGAACCCTTATAACCATCCCACAGAGAAAACCTGGAGCGATAAATATTCAATTAATACCAAAACATTTGTTTTTGTAGAAATTACTACTTTCTCAAAAACCAACACATATCCAAATAGGGCGGATATCAGAATATCTTATTGGTTTCGGTTAATCATTTCATGGATTCATGGAATCGACTCTTCTATTTCTTTTTTCTGAAATATTAAAAGATTTTTTATAAGACCTCCAAATTTTGGATCGGAGATTCGATCCACCGACCTCAAATATAAAAATCGGGTTCCGACCAACTGGACTAATTCATATTGATTAGTGGAATCGACTCATTGACCCCTTAATTTCACTTGTTAGCGATTTTCAAAAAGATTATACAATTTAGCAGTATTAATGGGAGAGGCAGCCTAAAACCTCCAACACGCTGATGACATCAAATTACGTTTCAAAGATGATAACTCAACTTTTTTTAAAAACAAATGTAAAGATGAACGCACAACTTCTGAATGGCTACAATGAACACTTCCTCGCGTAAACTTTACAAGTATAATAAAATAGCTTTGACTTTTTTGTTTGGATTGTTAAATGGTTTGACTTCGAGAGATGTCAACGAGAACAACATCTGTGATTAACAAATGGATGTTGGAAGGATAAGGAGTATCTGAACTTGGACTGCAAATGTGAGGGAAGATTAGCTGTGGTCAGCTTACACTTGTAGCCATATGGCTTGGCTAGTCGGCTTTATAGGGCAAAAGCGTAGGGACGGTGAGGAAATGTGAATGTAAGCGTCAAAGTCATATACGGGGAAAACAAATGAGGGCCCGGCCTACCAATTTGGCTTCGGGAACAAATATCCTTCGTCAAACTATACGACTCTTTGACTACTTTGGTGGGCCACCTTTGTTTTCCTTATGATCTCTCCCATCTCTGATTTTGATAGCCATGTTATTCAAATTTACGATACTGTCCTTTTCAAATATGGTTGATGCCTAAGATGTCACCTTGCTTTTGTTTTGTGTCACATACATACAACTAATACATGTACTATTTTAAACTACCAACATAGGCAGCAATGTAGTGTTAACACTAACAACAAGCATTATGCATGTGCTTTTTCATGAATTGTGGAGAAATTTTTCATGAGTTGTGTGGAATTTTCCTACAATGTGGAGAAAATTTCTCTCTTTTTATATCCATGTAGGAAAATTCTTTATCTATTTTTCTTATCAGTTACTCAGTAGCCGCCTAAAATTTTTTTTTTCTTACCAAAAACCTAATTTATACTAATATTTCAGAATTTTAATGTTATATAGGATGTTTCGGTACTAGGCGGCTATTGAGTAGCCACCCAACAATCTGGTTTATTGAGTAACCGCGCGTTTCCAAAGTGGTTGCGAAATTTTGTCCTCCTCCTTTGCCTACATTGTCGAGAATTTAACTATTTTATGGGCACCAAGCACTATGGTGCTCAAATAGTACAAAATGAGGGTAAATTTTCCAAATTATGGGGAAATAGGATGGGTAATGTCCACATCTCGGCACATATGTGTGCCTCAGTGTAGACATATCTTACGGTAGCCGCTGCGGTTTTTCACTAGTCGCTTGGTAATGTATATTCGTTTGACCGTTTTTTTCTCAGACTACTCACACATTTCATCTAGGCCATCCATTTTCAAACGGTAAAATCATCTTGGGCCGTCGATTTTCAAACTGTAAAAAATTGATCTGTTGGGATTTTTCACTATAAAAACAACTCAATCTCTCAAACTAAAATTCATCTCAATCAAACTCATTTTAGTTGATTATCTCTTTCTCTACTACTCAAAGATGTATAATTCATCGTCATTTACTCCTCTTCTCTCGAAAGCCAAAATGATCGATCTCAAAAATACTACTTTAAGTCAGCGCGAACCAAAGAAAAATCCTTCATCACCCTCATCACCTAAATGGGGTTCTCATCTGCTAACACCAAATCGATTAATATCTAATGATGAGTCAAGTTCCCCTCCTCCAACTGAACCATCATCAAGTCCTTATACCCTAGTGACTATGTCATGTATTATTAGATGCAATGAGTATACTGAGACTGAAGAGTATGTTGCAGTATTTACGATCTTGTCAAAAACACGAACAGGATAAGTAGGTTAAACAAGACATTGAATGGATTAAAGATTATTTTAGTGTGTTATCTATGCCCGAAGAGGCCCGCCATGCAGACATATTTTGGAACCTGGTTAAACTTAGAGAAAGTCAGGTACCAAATGATGGCAAGTACATGAGACTAAGTTTCCTCAATCACACATAAAGATATTGTGTTGCAAGTACAACCGAATTCTTGATGTGTACAAAGGCGATAGGTTTGGTGCGCAGGATGAGTTAACCCAAAAGTCATTGAATACATAACTCCAACCTACAACGAAATAATACTGACGGCGGTCCATTTAGTATTCTTCCTGAGTTTGGTATTTATGCGCATCGAGTGTGATACGCGATTAACAATGTGCAAGAGGTCCCTATTGCATAAGCTGGACATAACCCCGAAATAAACAGCTTTTCTGAAGATAACACTTACCGCTTATGATAACCAGCCGGCACGAGGTCCTTCATTTCCTCCCAGTAGCCTCGCATAGTCGTTCCATGTTAGTTGTTCACACTCTCCAGTCTCCTCAGGAAGTTCATCATTTGTGTCATGGTCTTCCCATGGATGATTCCCTTCACTGCGCAGTATAACTATCATTAAATAATGACTCACAAGTAAAATACAGCGAATAAGTGACAGCTACTTGCCTAGTCCAGATGAAAGCGTTTAGTCTCCTTTTATCACTTTTGGGGATACCTCGATCATCTATACTTTCCCCAGCATAGTCATTTTGGAGCTTTTTTTGTAACTATTCTCCATACAACATGATCTTATTTCATTTGCAGGCTTTGTTATCTTATGATTTTTTTTTTCGTTTGCTTGATTTGTCAAACTTCACCGCAGCACATGGTCTTTTCTTCTCCCACGTTTTCTTAATATCACTTGAATTCTCTTTTTTATTAATTTTTGTTTCATCCTTAAGACCTACAGGTGGCGAGTCTAAATGTAAAACCGGAAAATCTTTCCTTGTACTGATTTATGTCACTCTGTCATCAGTAGTATTTACTTTGCTGACAAAATTTGTGATGCTTTGATTGGGATCAGGACGTATCACTGGGGCTAATAGTGGAGAAGTCGCTTTGTCAAGATCTGGAGTTCTCTCCCTGGTATTGGTCTCCAGCAATGCTTTTGCATTCTCCCGGTATTTTTCTAACAGAGGTAATGTTCTCTCCACCGCAACGAGACCGTCTTGTGTAGATTGGCCACCAATTCGCAGGTTCTGTTCTAGATACAACACATGGCAGAGAAGAAAAACTAAATTTGACAATTAGGTATTAGTAATCCAAGAATCTGATGTTTTTCTTGTGCCAGACTCCCTTATCTCCGTGCGAGAGTTTTCACTTTCATCTTACACCACCACCGTCGTACCATTGACTAAGCCCAGCCTTTTAAGCGCGTCCCCAGTATACATCTTGTACTTACCACAATCCACTATTAGGCCTTTTCCCAAGGATGCGAGGTCATTGTAACGCGAGCGTTT
>JAJJMA010281987.1:0-23744 GCA_023529015.1 Papaver nudicaule | reverse complement strand
GGAAGAGGAAGGGTAACTTAGTCCTTTCACTGTCAACCGGTGAAAAAAACCCTTTCTTTAATTATAGTGAGATGATATTTGCTATATTAAAGTAGAGATCTGTGCTGTGAAGATGGGAAAATATATTCAGGGGGTTAAGGCAGTGATTGCGGCGGCAGAGCCAGAACCAAGTTGCGGCAAACAGAGTTATTTTATTCAGGTAATTAAAAGTTAGATTTTCTTTGACAATGCCTCACTGAAATAAAGTATTTTTGAATCATTCCGACGAAATAGTCAAATAACAAATTGCTCATGTACATTATCGTGTAATAATCCAGGCATCCACCGCAATGGAAGAAACAACACAATCTACGGGAAAGAAGGAAGTTTTGGGTTCGTCAACAGAGACAACAGCACAATCAGGTGAATCAAAGTCGACATTGAATAAGAACCCCGGAGAAGATAAGGAAACAAAAGCAAGAAAAAGAACAAAAACGAATAGAAAATATTGGAAACTATTTCAGTGCTTGCAGCGGCTATGAAAGGCTTCAACAATATGAATAGGTTCAATAGCAATGCCTTACTAGTGACTAACTGCATGAGTCTGTCTTCATCTCATTTTTGTGATCACTTTGCCACTATGCAGTGACTTGTGACGTCTTTTGTCAAGCACCCTTTCCTTCAGTACATGTCAAAGTTAATGTGCACTAGTTAAAATGGCCAGATTAATTAGGAGTCCAGACAGTTCCCTTATTAATCTTTTCATGGTATATTTTACTTCATTAATTAGGTGACCTTTTTCTCATGAACTTTTTTCTAAGATGTGACCGGCTTGCATGGGCCTTAGGCAAACTATCCGACAAGGTGCCCCGTTACCAATTTTTTTTTTTTATTTATTTTACGGTAAAAGAATTTGGTGCTTACATGTTTCGAACTTACATAGCTTCATTACTCATTGACTTCACCACTATACTACATTGATATCGTCTTCTTTACGATTTTACTACGGGAAAGCCGAACTATTTTGGTATTAGGTTCGGCTCATTGGACCATAGCCCAACAGTTATTGGTCTCAAGTTCGGCTCAAAGGGGAAAAAACTGATCAGCCAAACCTTGTATGCTTAGTTCAGCTCATAAACCGAAATGTTCTTGATTTCGGAAAAGAAAAACTCAATATTTTTTATATTTATTTAGACAATCATTAACACTAACCATTTATCAATAATCCTAATCACAAAATTAGATACTAATCAAATTGGAGGTACTTTGACGGTTAAAAAATATTTATAACAAGGGATGACCAAGTTGGGTTTTGATGTCTCTATCCCGGACTATGTGCAAGCACTAGCGCAATACTTCTGTAAATCCAGCTCTTTTCTCGTAGCTTACTCGTTTCCGAGCCCGTATCTCTCCGTAATACAAGTTTGGCAACGTAAAATATGATTCATGTGAGGGAAGTACGTAGCCAGCATACATGCGTGAATGAATGAGGAGCTAATGTCCAGTAGAACAAATAATGAATGAGCAAACTAACAAAACACATCTATCCGTATGTATTCAGGTCTCTCTTTCGATATGCAAGTGTTCGAGTGTTATATAAAATCATGTGTGATATGCCCAGAGAAATTGCAAATAAAATGGTAAAGTTTAAACTATTTTGAATGGAAAAGCTGGTGGAGTTTATTATTGGATGAAATGCGATGTTGGAGGAAATTGAGTTAGTTTCACTTAAGCCTGCACGGAGAATCTTGGCTATTAGTATTAGTGTAATCAACGAGACTAGAATCCGTATGAAAGTGTTTGAAGTCCGCAAAGGGAACAAGGTGATGAGGTGAAATTGTAAGCAATGGGTGCCGATGAGAAGAAGAAACAAAAGGGTAGCGGGTTTGATTAGAAAAAGCCAAAGCTTTCTACCGAATGGTGCCTGATTTAGGGGTTGAGGCTAGTATCAGATCACTGTCTGATGCTTTAAACTCTTCTTATCTTTGTTCGACTTTTAGTTTAAAGTTTGGACCATGGTTGTATGTATCAAGAGACTAACCATAAACAATACTATACAAACCTGGCTAAATTTGGTCCTACATAAAAATTTTCTCTAATAGAAAAATTTAAAACTTCAACTATATTTTTATTTCTTTCAAAATAGATCAAAAGATAAAAGAAAACAAAACCTAAAAAAATAAAAATCAAAATCATTTTTGTTCGTGTTCTTCGTTTTTAAAAAACCCAAACCAACAATCGGTGGATGTTTAGCTAAACATCTACCGATTATTACAACAATCAGTGAATGTTGAGCTAAACATCCACCGATTATTGTTTAATTTTTTTCGTGATTCAAAAACATAGACACAACAACATAACTACTTTAACTGCCCAACCTATACATATTATCCTAAACAAACATCAGAATTACATTTAAGTTTGAATTAACTCTAACACATATATGCATATGCACCCAAACAGAAAGTATAAGAAGAAAAACAGGACACTTAATGGATGAAGACATGACAATACACAACTTGCGTAAAAAGGAACGAATTGCCCACTCCCAAACGGAACTAGTTGTCCAGCCCGTGCATTTGCACGGGCCTAAGTCCCTAAGGCATTCTGCTCACCGCGTTTTACACCATAGTGTATGGTCCGAGTCCATACATGTGTTGTGTTAATTCCAATTTTTTCCAGTTTGAAGAAAAGCGAATGTGAGAAAATCAATATATCAGAGATCGATTGTTTCAAATGAATGATGAACTGGTGTGTAACAGTGAAGTTTGATTTTATTAGTGATTTCCATCAATATTAGTGATTTCCATTATATTTTTGGGAAATATTTGTCATTTTCATTTATCTAGAAGGAAGATTGTGAATAGTTGGCCATATTGATAATCTCCTTTTTTATTGCTCTTAATTCCAATTCTGCAAGTTCTTCTGATGAAGAGGCATCTAATCACAGAAAGAAACACAAAAAGAGTGATAGTAAAGAAGGTATCTCTTTTGTGTCCATCTATTTTAGTGATTTCCATTATATTTTAGGGTTCTTTTATTATGGTTTGATAGATTTTTTATCTCTATCTTTACAAAAATGGGTTTGATAGATTTTTCGCTTCCCCCCTCCCCTTTTCTGAACTTATACGGCTTTATTTTTTCCTCGCTCCAGATGCTTGCTATATTGGTTTCGTACTGATGTTGAAACTCATCCCTCAATAATCGTTCTATTTTTTATTTTTGTGATTTTTAAAGCTGCTCAATTCTCACGTTAACCCATCTTTTGTATGCAGTTACATCTTCCTCATTACCTGAAAAGGGAAACTGCATGTATCATGTTATATTAATCGTACTCTATCTCCAACAACTGGTAGTTTATGTCTTTCATAACAGTAAAGTTTATTTTGTTGATTTTTTCATGATCAGGGCTGTCTGGATCATTTGATGGAAATCCCAACATATCAATGTTGTTTGCTTCCTGGAACATATCGATGCGCAGTAAATCACCTCTGGTGCCTGCAAACCTGATAAAGTCCTCCGCAGTGAATATAATTTCGTTGTCCGGCGTAGGTTTAATTGGGAACTGCAGCCTCTGCACAGCGCACCCGAGCTCTTCGCACAGTGCATACGTCTGTTTCCTTCTTATCTCAACGTACTTGTCTTCATGCAGCCCTTGTTGCACCTTTGTTACTATACATTCATTGTCATCTCGGAACCCTGCTACGGTAAGCTTCTCCTTCTTTCACTATGCGCTGGACCCCTGTCATAGAATCAGTTATATCTAGATCAATCGTCAGCGTTACCTGCATTCCAACTCTTACATAAACCAACTGCTGCGGAACACCAATGAACTTAGATTTCTCGATGAAATCTGCCACAACATTGTTGTCTTTAAATGGTCTTGGCAAGCCAATTTTCAGCAAATCCCTGCTATAATATGGTCTTCGATCCGTTCAGATCAAATTACTTTGTAACTTTTATATGAGCAATCACGGATGAGCTTTCATTAATTCCGTTATGGATACTCCATTAAAATACTAATCTTCAATGTCTGCAAATCAAAGGGTGCAATCAGTTTCAAGGCTTGCGAGTAAATGTTGATGAGGTTCCATTGTTTAGTTCTCTTCAGTCTTGGTCTACTGCCTAGTTCCAACCTTTTTTTTCCAGATTTACGAAGCTGAACTTCTCTTCCTCCATATTTACGAAGCTGGACTTCTCTTCAAAAATTACCTAATTTTGGTTTCCCCGAACCGAAGGAGTTTGTTGCTTATGATCTGAAATCCCTTACCTTTCTTAAGACTATTTGTCGACTTTATTCAAAGAGATAAGCAGCAAGGGGATCCATCTGATGCAGATGACTTGATTAATTTTCTAAAGTAGTAGGTACTCTTTTTCATCTATTTTATTACGTTTTTGTCAACGCTCAGATACATGTTGTAGGTGTACCGTCTATTAATCAGTGTGTCGAGCATACGAATTATGCTCCGCAATTTAGTTTCATCATTCATTCTCTTTTTCTTTGATTCGATTTAATACTATTGTGCAATGAATGAGGACGTACTTAAGTGGAAATGAGCTGAATTTTTTTCATGCCTCATAGCATTATGCACTTTTCACAGGAGCAAAACGGGTATATTTTTGAAAAAATAGTTTTTCAATCTTGGTTTTTAAAATCAGGTTTACGGAGATAAGTATACAGAATGAAATCCATTTTTCAAGATGTGGTTTTAGGTAACTTAAATAGCAGTGTCATCTGTGGGAGTCGAACCCACAACTACATGGTTGAATACCATGTGCTCTTCCATTTGAGCCAAGACAACAGTTATTATACACATCCATGAAATTGAACCATGCGATTACGTGCGTGTGTGTGTGGCAATCTCTTTCGGACTTGGCTATTAATGGTGCGTTTTTTAAGGTTATAACTTATATTTATCAGAAACTAAAACAGAAAACCCACAGATATTTAAAAATTACGAACAAAAATATAAATAACAATTTTTCGATCAAAACATATAAGTACCTTGTTCATCACCAGAAGACAAAGTCACCATAGCACCAGTTATGTGCATTGTTTGTCCAGCAATAGCCACGGAAGACGTTCTCACATGTGTAGGCTGATCTATTCCTGAAAACAAACCTTCCAATAATAAAAAAATACTGTGTGCGGCACAACTTGTTTGCCAAATGATCCCTTACTGTGTGCGGCACTCCTTGTTTGCCTTCTTCATTTTTTTCCATAGAAATCAATGAGAGAGCATTGAGAAATCAATCGAGACACAGGAAATGAGAGAATAGAAATCAAACGTCCGCATGAAGGCCAAACAATCTCACCATATTTCATTGCGTCTGCGTAGGTTCACCGATATAAACACCAGTTTGAAGTTGTGTCACTACTTTTTCCTTGATTGGTCTACACTTCTCCAGTATATTATACCGTTCCTCCACAGTGAAGGAGGCATACTACAATTTTTGAATAAAAACAATTAACTGCTGGACGGACAAATAAACGATCTAGCACAACAATTGACGCACAAATAAACGTGTAAGAGACTCACCAATGTTTCTAGCTGAACATAAACGCATGCATTGCCAACTACATCTGGTTTGCCTACAACAACATCAACGTTTGTAGCGGTCAATCTCTCTTCATTTTCCTTGCGTTCCTTGTCCCTTTTGCCACTGTACATTGTAATCCACACAGTTTAGATTCGTACCAAAGATACTTGTCCGGTGGTCTTGACTTTCTGTACTGATTCCATTTTGGATGCTCGCTCAGCCTTTTTTTTTTTCTGCATATGCCGTCTTTTTCCTAGCCTGTAGACCAAAAATAGCATGGTGCCCAAAAAAGTCTCGTGATTCTTCGTTCTCGTCAAACTTTTTCTTTAGCATTACAATCCAATTGCTCTCCTTATGATAGAATGAACCCGTGATCCATTGTATCAAGTGTTTTTATTACCGAAAGATCATATGGTACCAAAAGAAATATTGTCGTGGAGAAAATTGAATAAAAAGAGCATGTTCAATTGTTTTTTGTTGTCTTCTCTCACTGTATCCGTTTATTAATTGGATGTTATCATTTGTATGCCTTTCCCTTTTAAAGTAATTTCGATCTTTAGGTACTGGTTTAGACTGGTCTTTCTTCTTTCGCCTCATGCTTTCCCAAGTCATGGTAATATGATCCCATTTTGATCTTTTTAATGGTTCTAGCTACATCGCTTATGCATAAAAACTTGGACAAAAAAGGATGAACTCTAGGCAACTGAAATTCGAATACGGTAAAACATTTTCTGTAATGGATCCAAGTTTACGAACATGAAACAACCTGAAGTGCTTAACAGAATTAGAAGCTGCTTTCACTATCTTTCGACCATTAACAAAATTATCCCACAATCTTTGGATATTGGAGCCTAACCGAGGATTCCCGCTACAAAATTGAAATTCACCTGACAATAAACTTTATACAGTAAATACTATTATATTCGGATTACCAAAACAGTTTGGTCAAAACATTCCCATCACTCCTTAGTTTATTGTAGGTGATGGCCACTAAGTTGTCTTGCCCTGGCAACTTCTCCTAACGCCAATAAACCAAGAAATTTAATAGAACAGGCCGTTAGCTACAGTAGCCAGGATAAGGCAACTTAGTCAAAAATATATACTGAGAACCTGAGAGTGCAATTGGACCCGAAAATGGCATCATGTGCATTGTTTGATGCTCGGTTCTTGTACTGTAAGTATATTTTGTTCGTTTGAACTATCATTGTTAGCAAGCAGCACATAACATCTCATTGGTACATCTCATTGATACATCAGATTTGTTTACATCATCTATTTTGCATCACTTGATCCTTGATCATAGAAAGCAAGATACCCAGGTAACTTTCCATTAGATCTTCCATAATTCTTTTTAAAAGTCCACAAAATACAATCAGATCAAGCTTTAACAATTCAATGAGTATTCATATCAAAAATATTACCTTGTTCATCACCAGATACCAAAGCCACCACAGCACCAGTTATCTGCATCGTCTGTCCAGCAATAGACAGGGAAGACGTTCTTTCATGTGTAGCCTGATCCAACCCTGATCAAAAAAGAAGAGGTTAAGCAGCTTTAACAACCACCTACAATCCAAACCTCCACCACTGACATACATCATACCTTGATCACCACCGGAACCCAAAGCAGTATTCAGATCAGCCATGTCCACTGTTTGCAGAGTGGAAAAACTTCTACCTCTTTGAACAGTCGATATTTTCTTGACCTATGTATTCCTACGTGGTTTGGAGCCGCAACTCTAATGGATGCTTTAGGTTATAGTTAAGTTAAATACTATCCCAGGCATGCTAGATCTTAGCTAGATCCTAAACCCCACACGCAAGGTAATATTACGTACCAATCTTTCCGTAGTTAAAGACTGAAGTGATTATAATTCAGGAAACACTGAGAATTTCCATGTTAACGTTCCGGATATAAACGGGTGCGATATCTAGGCACAATCCCAGCCATCAATCCAAGACTACGTATATATTGGAAAATCTTCTTCTCTGCGCTGGTGTGTTGCTGAGTTGGCTTCTAGGGGACCCAAAAAAGCCGACTTCTGATTGGTTGAGAAATCTGTGGTGGGGCCTCGAGCTCTAATATTCGAGCTTTGTTCAACTTTCAACGTGGATGAGTTATTTGGTACTCCTATTATTGTTTTAATTTGTTCATAAAGGAACCTAATGCACCTCGCATTATCCCTATAGAATCTACAGGAAGAAAGCAACCACACCCCATGCTCTCACTTGGTTCTGTTTGTCTTTGTAACTGAGATTATTGTCAATTGGGACTATAGTGGCTCCTTAAAGAATGTCCCATTTGTTTTATTGCTTGATTGATTGGCTTAGTTAATTGTGCCTCTGCGCCACATATACATGATGCGACCATAAGATTGGCTCTCATATTTGAAATCTCTTTCAAATCTCGAGTACAGTAGTGGTCTTAGTGGATTGATTCATGTCTACAAGATTTATAAAGGGGTAACAAAAAAAATCATAATTGATCCTGGCAGTCAGATTATACAAATGGTACCTGCATCTAGTGGAGCATTAGGAACATTGTGCGGACATTATGGTAAGAATGGTTGGATTACACTGTTGTTGGTGAAGTTTATTATCTAATGAATTTGAGATGTCAGAGGAAATTGAGTTGGTTTAGAAGAAAAAAAATGAGTATGATGACAATGTAAAGTTTATTGTACATCTTATTATAATTTTTAGGCCTCTTAGTTTTAACTTTGGACCATGGTTGTGTGTATCATTTGTTCACCGTAGAGCACTATGACTCAAATCTGTGGCGCCGGCGCAATGACTTTTGACATTGAAGCAGTTATTGTACGGTAATTAACATTAGTCCATCTAACAACTAAATTAAGATTCTAACAGTGCGAATTTGTGCACCTTTATCTCCCGCCTCTTTAATGGGCGCAAGAAAAAACTAAAAACCGCTACCAATATTTGGTTCGCGCACGAGTTTTCGTTTGCGCACATTGAGAATTGGGCCGTCTGATTATGGATTTGAAATGGTAGGCCATCAGATCAGGGTGGGGCACTGGCCAATAAGCAAAATTTACAAGGACTTAGGTAAGAATAGTTTAAAAATCGGGATTTACAGAAATGCCACTAATATAAAAATTAAAATAAATATTTTAATATTTCATAACTCTCAAACTGTACACCCAATTTTTATGATTTATATATATTTGGAAAGCCATTAGAATTGCCTACACAATAAGCCTAACGATATATAATTTTACTTTTCTTTGACATTTTTATATTTCTTTCAAAAATTAGATATATTGAAATGAGTATATATTAAGTTTTGCTTCAAATAAAAAGTAGCATTACCGATGTGCAACGCACGTGCATACTACTTGTAATTATAAGGGTACACGTTCTGTCACTTTTCATTGGTCCGCCTAACAAAAGTGGTTTCTGGTTTACCACTTTTCAATGGTCCACCTCACACTGCTTAAACGGGCAAATTTTTTTTATTTTTTATTTTTTTTGCGTTAAAGACGAATTTAAATTTTATTTAAGGTGCAACGAAGGACAAAAGAAAAAGGAGAAATAACACTAATCATACAATTGAAGTTGGGAATGAGATGGTGGAGTTCATCATCAAATCATTTGAAATGCTGAAGGAAATTGAATTAGTTTACGACCCCGACTGTATGTCGTGTGAGCCTCGACACTTATATTTCAAGGTTCGACACTTATATTTCAAGGGTGTGACAGATGGTAGAGATACGTTTCCGTGTTCCCTGAGTAAAGATCACATGACCCAACCGACCATGTGTCTAACTCCCAAACCTGATTTTTTTTTTGATCGATCAATAGAAATATTCATTAAAAAGACACACAATCCGTGTGTAAGCGAATACAATTAAGAGCGAGCAAAAAAAGTAAACAAAGACTAATTATGGGTATTTCTCCATATCAGAGATGCTTTCTTGAATTAGAATTTGATTAAATTTGGAAATTTCGGAGACTTGCCAACAATTAGCAAACTTTAACAAGCTCTTCTATAAATAACACAAGCTCTTTTCTTTGTTTTCCATACCTCATTGTCGGAATTAATTTTTTCTCTCCTTTTGAATCAATATAACAGTCATGACTAGTTGGAACAAATACGTATGGAAGATTGAAAACTTTTCTAGCTTGAGCAATGAAACGTATTGCTCTCAAGTATTCTCTGCATGTGGTATTAACTGGTATGTCTTAATGAGTGTCTGGATTTCTTTCTACTACGATTCTTGCACTTTTTTTATGGCTTGGAACCATATGATTAACTTGTGTTCTTCTTTAATTTGTAACAAGGACATTGAGTATTCACCCAAAAGGGCTGCATGGAACTTACAGATCACAAACGGGGCGTGATGCAACATGGAGTGGAACCAATTTTATAATAGGCCTTCAACATGTGGGCACCGAACCGTTGTACGTCGAGCACGGTGTATCGGTTATCAATCGAAAAGATAAAAAGAAAACAAGAAAATGTGGTATTACCTCTTTTAAAAGTTAAATCCTTGTTCTTTCACTGAAATAACAGTAGGTTTTGTGCACTTTCATTTATTATTGCAGTTGTACACATGAATTCTGATAATTAATTGTCGTGGGTTTTCATTAGATAGTGAATGTGAATTTCGTGCAAATAAGAGGATCATGAATGAGGCAATGTGTCTTGCGGAACTGCTTGATCCCAAAAAAGGATTTATCATTAATGATATTCTCTATATTAAAGTAGAGATTTGTGCTATGAAGATAATAAAATATACTCCAGCAGTGGAGCTGGAGTCGGAGCCAAGCCGGGGCAAACAAAGTCACTTTATTCAGGTAATTAAAAGTTAGATTTTACTTTCACAATGCCTCATTGAAATAGTGTTCTTTTAAATCATCCCGACGATATAGTCAAATAACAAACAGCGTACATACATTATTGTGTGATCATCTAGGCACCCACTCCAATGGTAAAAACGACGCAATCTACGGGAAAGAAGGAAGTTTCGCGTTCGTCAGCAGAGACAACAACACAATCAGAAGAATCAAAGTCGACGTTGAATAAGAACCCCGGAGAAGATCAGGAAACAAAAGCAACAAACGGAAAAAGAAATTTCTCACTTTCTAGGTGGTTTCATGAATGAAAAGAAAACATTGGAAACTATTTCAATGATGGCAGCGGCTATGAAAGGCTTCAACAATATGAATAGCTTCAATAGCGATGCACTACTTAACTGCATGCGTGTGTCTTCATCTCATACTTGTGATCACTTCGCGCACTATGCAGTGTCTTGTGTCTTTTGTCAAGCACCCTTTCCTCCGGTACATGTAAGGTTAATGTGCACTAGTTAAAATGGCCAGATTAATTAGGAGTTCAAACTGTTCCCTTATTACTCTTTTCATGGTATATTTTTACTTCATTAGTTGACCTTTTTCTCATTAACATTTTTCTAAGATGTGACCGGCATGCAGGGGCCTTAGGCAAAGTATCAGACATGGTGCCCCTTTACCAAACTCTTTTTTTTTTCTATTTTTTTTTCTTGAACGGTAATGAATTTGGAGCTGGCGGGTTTCAAACTTAGATCGCTTCATTACCCATTGACTCTACCGCTACACTACAATGAATCGTCTTCTTTACCAAACTCTTATTCTTTCTTTACTTGGAAAACTCCAGAACTTTCTCAAAACCTGCATCATAACAACAAAATCTGTTACCGTGAGACCCCTAAAACACACACAGAGTTGTTATTCCTTTAGGCTTAGTCTAATGGCACTTCTACATCCACGAAAAAGTTGAATGACACATCAGCAAAGTAGTAAACCAAGTCTAATGGGAAGTGCTAGACACATCAGCTAAATTCTACTTCGGCGCTGAATAATATAGCGTTGGGGCGCTACATGATAAAGCGCCAGATAATCTCAGTCATCAGATCTGGAACATATGTTATTAGCCATCAGATCTAGTGAGAATATTCGTTTGGGCGCTATATCATTGAGCGCGAGTTCACTTTTTGGGCGCTACATCATTGAGCGCCGAAGTAGAATTCAACTTCCACTTCTACGAAAATCTGGAAAGAGAAGTTGAATTCGGAGTTTAGGCGACGCTTTTCGTAGAAGTTGAATGACCATTAGACTTAGCCTTACAAGACAATGGTTTTAGGGCGATGTTTGTAGTAATGTTGTTTCAACCATAACAAAGCCCAATATCACCATAGGGGATTCTCTCAGAACTCAGAAGTGTGCCACTCTGAGGCCCGTACCCAAGTGACTGATACAAGCTTTACTGTTTTAACCTTCTAGGTAAAAAAGATTATGGGTAACAGACTCCGACACATTTTTACGTAACACATCAAAAAGTATAGTTTAAAGTTAAACATAGACTGCCGTGTTAACATCAGAGTTGTTAATATTCCTTTGCTGAACTACTGTAACTAAATAAGGCCTTTGGTTTTGCTAAAGAGAATTTGGAGAAAGTGGGAAATCTGGATTTTTGGTTGTGGTTGATTGTGTTTTTTTTTTTTTTTTTTTTTTTTGAATATTTGGATCGCGAAGCCCGTAATTTTTATTCATTTGCTCGTTTCGGAGCCCCTATCTCTACAGTTTAGGGCCCAGGGGCTTTACTGGGTCCAAAGTAGTCATTCACTTCCTTCCGGATAAACCAATATTTTCCTCACGAAGTGTTCATATCACACATTATGCATGTACGAATGAGCAGATTAATGTTCAGCAAAATAGAAAAACAATGAGTAAAACTAACAGTTGTAAGCACATCTATCCATATATATAAGTTTGTTTCGATTTACTAACGAGGACGGAGGATGTTTGAGTGTATGTAATTGTATGTGTGGTATAGTAATTTTTACAAGCATTATCATTCGTTTGAAAAATTATAAACTAGAATTTGCAATGAAGTCGGCGAAGTTTTCATCAAATCGAATGAGATGCTGGAGAAAATTGAGTTAGTTAAAACTAAACAACTAAAGAACAGTCATGTTGCATGAACGCA
The DNA here is from genome assembly GCA_023529015.1 of Papaver nudicaule. Classification (NCBI taxonomy): domain Eukaryota; kingdom Viridiplantae; phylum Streptophyta; class Magnoliopsida; order Ranunculales; family Papaveraceae; genus Papaver; species Papaver nudicaule. Next base: position 11,236 of record JAJJMA010281987.1, on the reverse strand, counting down.
TTCCTACTATTGTTCAATTGCATATTGTTGGCAATTGGTAACACTGGTGGTCTTCTTCGACCGCGTCTACATCGTCCGAGGCGGTAAGCGAATATGGCTGGCATCTTTTCTAGGAACTGCTGGCTGGCCAGTTTTGAATCTCCATCACTCAGTTTCTTATTTCCTCAAAACACTTTGGTTTTAAGAGTATGGAAGAATCCTCGATAATTGGATTCTTTGACATCACATTATCTCTATAATAAGTGGATTATGTTCCCCTTGGGGGAGTTAATATACAAGAAATCTAAGGAGTATAGTTTAGTGATAGAAAAGCAGATTCCGATGGCTGTTGTTGCATCTATATTATGCACAGTTGGGATGGTTGTCAGCAAAGACTTTCGGGCAACAAATTCTTAAACCTTTGGTCACTTCACTAGCCTCTTAAATTTTCAATAGTGTGTGTATGTTTAAATTTTGGCCCCAGAAATTCAATTTGGGAAGTATAGTATTTGATACTGCAAATGTTTTTGCTATTTTTCGGGCAGTTCCAAGAGAAGCAAAAGTATACGAGCTCGGGGACATCATTCTGGGGTCTTGTCTCTTACTTTTAAGGGGAGTAGGTCTTGTCTCTTACTTTTACGGGGAGTACAAATTAAGAAAACATGAACGCAAAGAAAGTTCCGAATTATATTAGAATGTGGGCATCCAACTCAAAACCAATTGGCAGTGAGTGGAGTGGCCTATAGGATTATTAACTGCAGGATCTTAAATTGTCCATACAATGTGGGACTAATAATCTCAACAAATTAAAGCGAGAAGCATCCTCCTTAACCGAGCTAGCGGTAAATCTGTAAACATATCTCAGCTCAATCGAATTATCAAATCAAAAAAGAAAGATCGATAGTGCATGTCATCCGCAAAGTGTTCTTCGTGTATTCTCTTCGCTCTTTAATAATACCAATGAGCTTGTTGAATTAGGAAAAAAAAAAGATGGACATCAGAATCGTAATCCCCGGTTCAGTTAGTCCAATCAAATCGGATGGACCAAGTGAATAACTGTGTTAAATCGGCCAAGGTCGCTACGGAAAGAGACCCAAGGCTCCACACATGTCTCATGCCTTTTGCCCGAAAGCAAGTGGAGCACGGATGCGGATTAGGGGTCATCCGCACCCAATCCGTCAAATGGTGCGGATTAGGAATTGGAACCGTGTCCGCACCCATCACCCGCGGATTTGTGATCCGCGGATTTGAGGATTTTGCGGATTGGGTGCGGATTATCCGCGGTTTTGAACAGAAAAAAAAAATGAAGTAAAAGATTTTTGCAATGGTAGACAGTAAGGCAGAAAACACATCAACAGCATGTTGATTTTGTACAGCTTCAAGCTCCTCCATTCCAATAAGGTAAACCCAGAAAAATAGCAGATGTATATAAGCCAGATCCATATATCATTAATGAAGAAGAAAAATCAATCGAAAATAAGAGATACATACCTACCCAGATTAGGCTTAGTTTTTCTTCAAATACTCCATTAACGATTGAAACAACAAACAGTAGAAAAGGTAAAGAATAGATGAAGAAGGTACTTCAGAGAAGAACAGCAGAAATCAGGCTTGCAAACTTCAAACTCCAAGCAACCACATTATAAATAAGACCTCTAATCGAAGCTTTCAAGACAGTAACAAACATTTTAGAAGCTTAGACTACAGATCGTATTTAGGAAGCTCCTACAAATGATGCTAAGAGGAATCAACAACCTTAACCTCATACCCATATGAAAACACAGAAAATCACAGGAAAAAAAAACAAACCAGGATTTGCTAAAAGTAATGACATAAAATCCATCTAAAGCAATAATAATAAACAGATCCAGGTCAAAATACAAAAGATCCCCAAATTAACCAAACTACAATTCTCCATTTATATATCACTACCTTCAAAATCTTATAACAAAAAAAAAATCCTTAATAAAAGAGAGAATCAAAATGACCAACAAACCCATCATTGACCTCCAAATCTCTCTCTCTAGTACCTCCTTGGTTAACCCAAAGCAGCAAGCATATCCATAGTATCAGTTCTAATAGCAGATTCTTCAGATACGAAATCCATTCTAACTCCATTATCTGTTAATTTTGATTAACACCTCGTTTGGTTGGCAGAATTGGATTCCTGGGAATCCAATTCCTGGGAAAGAATCCAATTCTGTGAACCAAACATGACAAACCAACTTTCTGTAATCAAGATTTTGGATTCCTAGGAATCCAATTCCCCCCAAAACAATAGATTTCAATTCCATTGGTCTAGTAGTGGAATGGAATTGGATTCCTGGGTAAAACCAAAGGTAATTGAATTACTTGAACCAAACATTAGTTTTTGGGATTGGAATCTAATTCCAAGGAATTGAATTCCAGGAATTGGATTACCCCGGAATTGGATTCCCAGGAATCCAATTCTCCCAACCAAACGAGGTGTAAATGTTTGGTAGAATCGTTTGCACCTTTGAAGGATGAATGGAGGAACAGAGGCGGAGAAAGCTAGGGAGAAAGGAGGAAAGAAGAAGAAGAAAGAAAAAATAGTCGAGATTTTTAGATCTCGATCTATTTTAGGGTGTATTTTCCATAACTATCCCTACTATATCAATATAATTACTATATAGCCTGCGGATTTGCGGATAATCCGCGGATTTAAAATGTCACCCGCCTCCGGCCCGCCAAATGGTGCGGATTGGAAATTCAATCCGTGTCCGGCCCATTGCACTTGCGGTTTGGGTTTCACCCGCATTTTGCGGGGCGGTTGCGGGCCGGATTTGCGGGTCCGGACATTTTGCTTACCCTTACTTTTCTCGTAGCTTACTCGTTTCTGAGCCCGTATCTCTACGGTGATGGGCCCGGGGACTTTCCTTGTTCCAAACAAGAACCCGCTCATTTCGTCCTTATGCCCTTTAAGTTCAGCCCATTACCGATATTTAAACCTTCATAGGACTTTATTCCTGGCTGATGTGGGACTATGTTTTGTTCTCAGCATCCCTGTAACTACAAGTTTGGGAACTATACAGAACATATGAATTATGTGATGGAAGTAGCCAGCATACATACACGAGGAAAAGAGCAAACTAATGTCTAGCAAAAAACATAAGTTGAATGATGAGCAAACTAAGAAACACATGCATACAGGTCTCTCTTTCGATATACGAGTATATATTACGATCATGTGTGATGTGTCCACAGAAATTGCAAACAAGATGGTGAAATTTAAACTACATTATGAATGGAAAAGTTGTTGGACTTTTTCATTAGATGAATTGAGATGTTGGAGGAAATTGAGTTAATTTAGAAGAAAGATTGAATAAGTGATGAAAAAGAAAAGTTAATCGGCTTTCATGTCTATAAATAATCTTACAATTTATAGCTCTATTCACAATAGATTCAGGTAAAGAAGGTTATGGGGTATGGGTTGCTTAGTTTGCATGGAGACTAGAATCCGTATCAAAATGTTTGAAGTCGGCAAACGACATAAAAATCGACTTGGCGAAAAATCTCTGTCTATCTTCAAACACTGGTTTATCATCTTCAGGAACTTCAGTTTGTTGCTCTCTCACTATCTTTGAACCCTTGTTGAATTTTTTAAACTGAAGCAACTTCCATTCGATACGTTCTTTGTATGATTGTCCTGGGTTTTTACTAGTTTTAATAACTTTCAAATTATCTTTCGGTTGCACTTTCATATATGATTTGCCTTTGGGTTTAACTTTCATATTTTCTTTACCTTTTGCTTGAACCTTTTTTCGCCTTCTCGGCGGAACCTTCACCTCGCTAATTTCCAAAATTTGAATTTTCCTCTGTTTTTTTTTTTTATTCCTCTATTTTTTGTATCCCTCACAATATTTTTTTTCAACGGCCTCTCTTACAACTCCGGACCAATTAAGAAATTTGGATGTTTCTTCCATGTTAAAAATAGAGTGGAAAAGAGCAGAAGAGAGTAGAAAAGAGTTGGCGTAATTTTTGATTCAAGTTTTACCGCATTTTATAGCGGTAACTAATTCAAAAATATTACTGCTGGAGGATAAAAATTCTATCGACGATATTTTTCCATCTGTTTACGGAATTACCATCGCCACCACTGTCCCATTTTGGGTTTACTAGCCCACCTAGGATTGCAAAGGGGCACATTTCTTATAGGTCTCATTGGAACCGGCCTAAGAAGTTGATCGAGCATAAATGAGTGGGATATTTCTTTGGATCCAGGAAAGTTCCCTGGCCTGGCCCCGATACCGTAGAGATACGGGCTCGGAAACAAGAACCTGCCCAATTTAGTCCACTACAGCTTTTTAAACCATGACAGTCCTTCTTTCCTGCCCGTTGTGGGACTATGTTTTGTTTTCTTAAGAATCTGTAAAATACAAGTTTGGCAGTTTAGCAACTAACATATGAATGAATCATGTGATGGAAGAAGCCGGCATACTTACCTGTAACATGACAAAATCAATGAGCAACTAATTAATGTCCAGCTAAACAAAAGATGAATGAGCAAACTAATAAAACACATCTATCCATATGTATATAAGTCTCTTTCGATATGCAAGTGTTTGAGTGTTATGGTGTTATACAACATATATAATCATGTGTCCAGAGAAATTGCAAATAAGATGGTGAAGTTTAAACTATTTTGAATGGAAAAGTTGGTGGAGTTAATCATTAGACGAACTTAGATGTGGAGGAAATTGAGTTAGTTTAGAAGAAAGACCAAGTAAGCGATGAAAATGAAAAGGTTATACCGTATTCCTTATCTATAAATAATCTTACAATTTCAGTAGTATCCACAATGGATTCAGGTAAAGAAGGGTATATGGGATATGGGTTGCTATAAATCTATACGGAGAATCTTGGCTACTAGTATATTAGTGTAATCAAGGAGACTAGAATCCGTATGAAAACATTTGAAGCCTGCAAAGGGAACAAGGTGATGAGGTGAAATTTTAAGACGAGAAGAAGAAACAATAAAGTAGCGGGTTCGATTAACAATGGAAAAGGCAAAAGCTTTCGACCAAACAATGCCTGATTTAAGCGTTGAGGCTAGTTTTAGATCAGTATCTGATACTTTAAAATTCTTATTTTTTTAAACGTTTAGTTGAACTTTGGATCATGGTTGTGTGTATAGGAGCCTAACCATTAAGAATACTATACCAACCGACACTGTTTGTACTATGTAAATAAGTTTTCCGGTGTTTTTTTTACCTGGTTAATTTGGGGGCGAGCCCATTTTTAATAGGAGCGAAAAGGAGTGAGCACTAAATGCCAAAATAGGAATGTTCAGTTGGTAATCACATAACCCCATATCCACCATAATGAAGATTAGAGGTAATGATTAGGATTAGAAAGTTAATTTGTAAATAATCAAAAATGCTAGATTATTAATTAGCCAATTATATTGGGACCACCACCACTTATATAGTTTGCCATTAGCACCACCACCACCTCCATTATCACCACCACCGCCTCCAATTCCACCACCGTCGCTACCACCGCCACCTTCATTTTTACCATCACAAACTATAATTCCCATCGCCACCACCACCTCCAATTTCACTACCACCACCACCACCTTCGTGATGAAAAATCGTCATGATTCAACTAATAACTATGACGATAAACAGAAAAATCGTCATAGTTCAACATACAAGCATGACGACCCATTCAAAAAATCGTCATTATTCCACATATACCATTACGAGTATACAACAGTCGTCACACTATGTAATAAAATATTGACGATTTAGCTTAGAGAAAAATTACCCCTCTGCAAAAAAAAAAAAGTTAAATCGTCACGCTATGTAATAAAATCTTGACGATTTGGCTTTGAGAAAAATCACCCCTCTCCAAAAAAACAAGTTAAATCGTCACTATATATAATAAAATCTTGACGATTTAAAAAAACAAGTTAAATCGTAATGGCTTTTGCATTACTTGTATGACGACTAAATTTTATAATGCAAAAATCGTCATAATTCAGCATATAAACATGACGACCAATTCAACAAAATACGACCATGCCGAATATATACTAAAATCGTCATTGTTCAAAATACAACCATGACGAATATACAAAAATCGTCATTGTTACACATATATCATGACGATTATACAAAAGTAGTCATGGTTGATCCATTGATGGACCAAATTGTTTCCAGCTTCCCATGAGCAGTTTTTATCTCAGGCAACGACTACCTGCACACAGAACAACCCCACTTATGCATTACTCATATGACAATCACCTAATTGTATATGATACTAATAATGATACTAATAAACATCTTGTTTTTCAAGACAATCACTAAATAATGATACTAATAAACATCTTTTTTTTTCATAAAAATTCAGCTTTTACTACATTGAACAATTTATGCAACATTGCATGTGCACTCACTTAATGATCCACTTGTTAATAGATCGTCAGTGCATTGTAGTCTGTCCAGACATCCTATTTAGTATTCCAAATTCAAAAAATTAACACATTCCAGACAAGATAAGTGACCAGAACACATCTAAGAGATTACTTATAAGCACATTCCAGATAAGTGACCAGAACTTTTACAGATGGTAATTAGTGTGCCAAAACTATAGAAAAACTGAACTCATACCTGGTGGATTGTGAAGGCAGCAGCAAATCTGGTACACTGATCGACCAGCTACAAGCACTCTAGATACCACAACCAATAGTCAAATGACATATGTAGTATGTATGACTGAACTAACAGTCATTGGATACATACACACCTAAAATGAAAAATGGAAGCCATAGAAATCAGGTTGAAACACAACCAACCTGAAATCATTTGATACGCATGAAACTGACTGAACTGACACTCCAAACATTAATTGAGGTGAAGGTTTAGTCGAGAGATAGAGGAGTGGTGGTGGTGACATAGCTTTTCAAGCATCTCTCTGTGACATTTTCACAAACACCCATTCTACACTATACCCAAGTTCTAAAATCAACTTATAAACATCCTTGCAGTATAATTATGCATAAAAAATAACTCACAGACAAACCCGAACCAGCACAAATTTATTCAACACCCAAAACCTAAAATTCCAAAATCAAACCCAAAATCAGTATTAGGATGAGAAAAACTTTTTATGTCTTTGGCGTTACGGCCTGTTTGACTTTTTATGTCTTTGGCGTTACAGCCTGTTTGACGTTTTATGTCTTTGGCGTTACAGCCTGTTTGGCTTTTTATGCCTTTGGCGTTACAGCCTTTGTGGTGATGTGTTCAGTACTGGAATTTGACTTCGGTGTGAGCTGCATCAATGAGTGCGATTTTCATTTATTAAATCTCTTCGGAATTTGCTTACAAATGGAGCTACTTTCTTAAGACAAATGTTTCAAGTGTCTCCCCTCCACCGGGGTTTTCAACTTTTGCCCTTCAAGGTTAATTAAGTTGTAGGTGTCATTGCCTAGTTGTCTTTCGATGACGAATGGCCCGACCCAGAATGGTTCATGTTGATCACTGCTGCTGTTACTGGATTCACCTGATTGTTTACTCGGGCATTGGAGGTTGCATGCTGCTACGAGGAATTGCTCTCTGTTTTTCAGATGTGGTTTCCCTTCGGACCCTTTTTGCTTTATGCATGGCATTCAAGCTTCGACATTAGCTATGAACTGCTCGATACTCTCGTCCGATATCTTCGGAATCTTAATTTGCTCCCGGCATTCTTTGCCTGCCTCTCTTGTTTGCACGTCAATTTGGTGGCATACTCGTGCCTCGGAGGGGTCTCCTTGAATTTCCGCAATCCCAGTTGGTGTTGGGAATCGAATCTTTTGATGCAGAGTAGATGTGACTCCCATGATGTTATGCAGCCAGGGCCTACCGACAATGGCATTGTAAGGGGATTCGATGTCTACCACGCAGAATAAAGTTGGGTGTTTCTCACTACCTGCTTGAACAGTGATCATCAATTCTCCTCGAGGCACCGATGGCTTCCCATTGAAACCAAATATATTGTAGACCGAGGGCACCAGAGCAGCTTTCTTGCCCTTCATTTTATCAAATGTCTGTCCGAATAATATGTCTACCGAGCTCCCTGGGTCCACCAGTACTTTGGGCATGGCTATTTTTCCCATTTGCAAGGTAATAACCAAAGGATCATTGTGGGGTCTGCCATCATTAGGAATGTCTGCCGCTGAGAAGAAAATTGGTTGCTTTTGCCATTCCTCCAAACGAGTCCTCGCGACTACACTGAGTATCTCCTGTCCATCGAAGTCCCTTTTGTGAATACGCCCGGTTTGAATCCCTTCTAGTCCTTTCGCATGAACTATCGAGTTACAGTCTCCAAACCTAGGAATATCTCTATCGATGGTGATTACATATGCCTCGTGCTTTTGATCTTCCTTTGATAGCGGTTGACTAGGAGGTGGCTGTGGCAGCTCTAAGAGGTGTTTAAATTGTCCTCTAGCAATAAAGAAGTGAATTTGATCCTGCGCTGTGATGCAGTTCTCCGTGGTGTGTCCATTGAATTTATGGAATTGGCAGTAGTCCCTTGAGTTCTTGGTATGCTTCGGCTGGTTGCCTCTGCTTCTAGGATACCTTATTTCACCGGCGAATTCAGACTGCTCAATGGTTCGGAGGGCATCTTCGATAGGAACACAGAGCTTGGGGAGTTTTCTGTCATGGAACGCTGGAAAACCTGGCCTAGTTGTTCCGAACTTTCTGTTGCCCTGCCCTTGCTGATTGTTATTTCCTTCGAACACACCGCGAGGGTTGTTCCCTTGGTTGTCATTGTATTTTCGGTTATCGTGGTATTTTCCATCTCCGAATTTTCCTTCGGCCCCATATCTGCCGTTATCGTCCTGTCTTTCTCTCTTTGATGGGTCCCCGAAGTGAGTGCCTACTGCTTGCCCTCGATCTTCGAGTGATAGGTTGTTTATCGAATGAACTTGTTTTAAGATAGTTTCCTTTCCTAGTGCAGCTTGTTCTTTTATCTCTTCGAGGGTGATTCGCTCCTTCTGATACTTGCGAAGGTCTTTCAATGTCTCAAGGTTCTTCGAAAAGAGTCTGTCATAGAGAGGGTTGTTTTTGTCTAGGGCATTAAGAAAGGCTCGCACTTTGTCCTTTTCAGTGGCTCCGTTCCCAACCTCGACACACTGTTCAGTCCACCTGTTCGTTAGACTCTTGGTTGATTCTCCTGGGCGTTCTCGAATGCTGAATAGTTTTTCCACCCCCGGCCTTGATGAGTTGTTGTAGAGGAAATGAAGTACAAAAACTTTCGAGAGCTCCCCGAAGGAAGAAATCGAACCAGCTGCAAGGTTGTCGTACCAGGCGAGGGCTTCTCCTTTTAAGCTGGACGGGAAATACTTGCATAGCACTTCATCCCTATCGGCGTAAGCCAGAAAGACTCGGAGATACATTTTGACGTGTACAGTAGGGTCTCCTGACCCATCGAAGATTGAGGCGAAGGTGGGCATTGTACACTTTACTGGAATTGGTAATGAAAGAATTGCTGGGCTCAGTGGTGATCGATTGACATCGTTCATAGCTTGGTTTAGCTTGATTCGATCGCTCGATTGGATTTGGTTGTCGAAAATTTCTGCTCGGAGCGCTTTGATTTGTTCCATCATTACTTGCTGCAGGGCTCTTGCTTCAGCATCTCTCTTCGTTTGATTTCCTTCGCTGATGGCATGCATGTCTGGCATTGTATACTCTGGAGGTGTGTTCCTTTTGCTAGACACCGTGATTCCATGTCCTTTGCTAGCTCCCTTGACCTTTGTGCCTGTTTTGGATTCGGACGGTTCCTTCGGTCGAGATGCGTTACTGGGGCGAGAGTGTCCTTCGCTGCCTCCCTTGTAGTTAGACGCCGATTTTTCCGCTACCTTCTTGTTAGCTTCGGCCAGCTGTTTCTTTAACTTTTTTATTTTTCTATTTTTCAGGATTAATTTTTTGAATTGTTCGGCTCTGACTGTATTTACTTCGGTAGGATGTTGTTCAGGTATTTCATTTTCGGGATCCGATTCTTCGTTCTCCTCTTCCTCATTTTCACCGCTTTCTTCTTGTATTTGCTGCTGACGTGGCCCTTCTGTTTCTGGGAATCCGTTTCCTTCGGGACCTAAATCTTCTACCACTACTTCTTCATTTACATGCTCTCGGTGTTGGACTGTGCTAGCCGCTACCTCAGGAGATAATCCTTTACTGGTTGAAAATCTAGTGTTGTGCTGTCTAGAAGATCCGGTACCGTGCTTCGAGGAACCTACTCGCTGCTTCGGGGCGTGTTCCGAATGGGAAGCCATTTTATCGATGACCTGTCAAGAAACAAAAAACCCGTGAGGTCCAAGGCGGCTAGCGCAGTGTACTTTGTCGGCCATGTAAATCTACTCTACAACTAACTTGTCAGACTAAATTAAATGTCCTATTTGCCCTTTTTTAAATATATCTCCAACAGTTTGTTTTGTCTTGTAGCCTAAATCACGCCTCTTCGTTTTGTTACTGTTATGAATTTTTATTTCCTATTATAGCGAAGAACTTAAAAACCCTAAAATGGATTTACCGCATACTATGAAGTTTATAAACCCTAGAATGGATTTTGATGTATGTGATGAATTTAGAAGATCCCATAATGGATGTTGACGTACTTTACAAAATTTAAAAATCCTAAATATGAATTTGTCTCTCCAAAAAACGACTTTGATATTTTTATGAGGTCTTAGAAACCCAAAGTTATTTCTAACGTATATTATGAAGTTCTGAAAATCCTTTGATGTATATTATGAAATTTAACAACCCTTAAGGATGTTGGTGTATATTATGAAATTTTGAGACTCTAAAATGGATTTTGATAAATAACATGAATATTTGAAACCTTGAAATGGATTTTGATGAATATCATGGGTTTTGAAAACCTTAAAATGGATTTTGAGGTTCTGCAGGAATTAGTTTTCCACCTGGAAGTCTCTCGGAGGTCTATTTTATCATGCCGAGGTTACAAGAACTCTTTAATGGATGACTTTGCCATCTGATGCTATGCTCAAAAGAATCCTAAACACACTAAAGCCTTTAAGGTCATTTAGATGCTTAAGAAACAGGAGCTATTTTCATGAAAACAAACTTTTGAAAAAACCTCTATAGAAGATTATAAAGTCGATAAAACAAAAAATTTGAAAATCTGAAATTTCACAGGCAAACCCTAAGTTGTTTTAATCATCCCTGTTTCTAGCGCCAAACTGTACGAGTAGAAAATCTGCATAGGTACTCGAGGTACCACATCCATC
>JAJJMA010281985.1:0-10972 GCA_023529015.1 Papaver nudicaule | reverse complement strand
TGGCCAAATCTTGCAAATCTGTGAACCACGGCATTCCCAATTTACCCGACCAACCAAACACCGAAAGCATAAGCCCGACTAATTCTAGAATATTCTTTACTAACCCACGGCCCCGCCCCGGCTGATTTGACCCGACCAACCAAACACCGGTAGCATAAATCCGACTAACTCTGGAATTTCTAACCCACGGCCGGGGCCTACGGCCTCGGCTGATTTGACCCGACCAACCAAACACCGGTAGCATAAGCCCGATTAACTCTGGAATTTGCTAACCCACGGCCGGGGCCTACGGCCCTGGCTGATTTGACCCGACCAACCAAACACCGGTAGCATAAGCCCGACTAACTCTGGAATCTGCTAACCCACGGCCGGGGCCTACGGCCCCGGCTGATTTGACCGACCAACCAAACACCGGTAGCATAAGCCCGACTAACTCTAGAATTTGTTAACCCACCGCCGGGGCCTATGGCCCCGGCTGATATGACCCGACCAACATAACATTGGAGTTTTATTAGTCCTGAGTAATATCTATAAAAATTAACAAAAAGGTTGAACCCCGGCCGTAGGCCGGGGTGATACCTAGTCTCTTTATTAAAAAAAAGTTGTCCTTAACAATGGGGCCATCCGGGCCGTCAAAAAAGCGTGCGGGGGATCCTGGCCGCACGATGGAAAAAAGTAAAACAGGGGAGATGGAGCGATCTCGGCCGTCAGGGGAAAAGATGGTGCAATCTTAGCCCTCCTAGGAGCATGCGGCCACTCCCGTACGTCCATCTAATAAAGCAAAAACACGGGAGAGATCGTGGCCGTCCGTCGAATTCGAGTGAGATTTGACTTTTCGCGAAACTATCTTCTTCTCGACCATTACTCATCTCAGCCCTGAAAAAACTGTGAACCATTACCAAACTGTAAAGAGTGAAAATCGATGGTTGTTCTAAGGTATCGAGCTATTTCTTCTCGATCCATCTATCAATTAAACAACCACCAACACCACCACCTCCACCATCACTAAAATTCTCATCTTCAAACCCTAAAATTCATTAAAAAAATTGTGATTTGAGTTACCGAAAATTCTGAAAACTTTGGTGGGTTTTGTTCATCAATATGTATACTTCTGAAGAATTCAGTTTTAAGAAGAAGAAAAAGAAGAAGAATACGACAGAGAAGAAAAAATTTCAGTTTATCAAACTTGGGGTTTTGGTAATGTTTCAGTCTGTGAACCAGAAATCGTGAACGAAGAAACAATACAACATGAGCGAAGGAACATTTGCGTGATTTAGTGTTTCAATTGATATTGGTTAACCTTCCGTCGTGCAATTGCAGGGAAGAGCCTGAGTATCCGGAAAAACAAGTAGAAATCGCTAACTTTAACAGAAATATCACGAGCACAAGATGTTTGAGAAATTGCCAGGAGGAAGCTTTGGAAGCTGGTGCTACCACTTGCGGTGGGTTAGAATTCAAGGTTTAACTGGGAATAGTTATTATGCATTGAACCCTGAAAGGGGTATTGGTTAGACTGTATTCTTTACCGAAGAATGGAGGTTATTTGGTGCTGGTCTACTGTGAGGGTTTGGCAAGCAATACTGATCGTCTACCTTTATTTTTGAGACACGATGTGTTGGTGATAAGTTTACAGAGGGGAATAATGAGGTTGCTGCTGTTTCCATTGCTGTGTTGGTGATGAGTTTACAGAGGGGAATTGTTAGGACACAGTGGGACGAGCAGGTTTATACGTTTGGAGAGTTTTTCAAACATGGAACATGGACTGCTGTTGCTCACTGCCGTGGTTGTTGTGGTGTTCCTGACTGAGCTAGACTGAGGCTTAGTGGTTTGTAGGTTTGCCAAGGGTCGATGGTGGCGCCAATAGGTGCTTGCTTGAGTGGTTAAGACATAGTACAAGTCGACCAGGACAAGGAAAACGACTTTGGGTTTAATTTGGAAAGTTTAGTTAGAGTCTGGAAAGAGTTTCAAAATCAGGAAATTATATGGATTGTATACATTCCTATTTTAACTTCGACTTAGATACTGCTTTTAGATCCGAGTGCCTATATCTAAGAGGAGCAGTTTGAATGGAAGAAACAAAGGCTCCAGGTTGAAGGGATACTAAGCCAGATTTGTGAACGAGTTGATTTCGAACAGCATGAGGTGAGTATTTTCTCCACCATCTCAGTTTCTGATCGGTATAGTCTTATAGGTAGATATGAATGCACCTGTATAAACTTAAAACTGACATACTCTTCTCACCATATGGAGATTCTAAACATACCTATATTTACTGTGTGAGTATTTTGGTTGTGTTATGTTTTGCCCATAGTATGTTATGGTAGCATGTCTATGTGTATACGGGCTGCCTAAAGTTATATGTCCCATAGGTAATACATTTCTAAGCATCTTTTGTTTTCCGGTAAACCAGTCGTGATAGAGTCTCCAATACGTATGTCTTCGTTTGTAAACTGTGTGTGAGATTGGTTACTAATCAACGTTCATTTTTTATTTGTGTTTTGAGTGTGCAGGTGAGGTCTGTGTGTTATGCAAACCAGGTCAAAAGAATTTGTCTAATGTAGAGGTTTGTAGTTCTATGAGTCTGATGTTTGTGCTGCAGGTTTTATATGCTAATCAACGAAATGTATTTGATTGGAAGGAAATAGCGGCGGAGTGACAGACCGGTGTGGGGAGGGAGAGTATCGTTTGGTGGATATCTTTGCATGCGTATTTAATGATATATAAGATACATTAGAGAGACTACTTTGTTAAGCTTTCAATACATATATGAATAAAGTAGCTAACCTCTGCCTCATGAACGAGCTATCTAGACATCTTTTGTTAACCGGTAAACCTGTCGTATAGAGCCTCCAATACGTATGTCTTCTTTTGTAGACTGTGCGTGAGATTGGAAACTACTCAGTGTTCAATTGGAATTGTGTTTGCTTCTGCAGGTGAGGGCTATGTGTTATGAAAACTTGGTCAAAAGAATTTGTCTAATGTAGATGTTTGTGGTTTTAATGATTCATATGTTTGTAGTGCAGGTTTATATGGTAATCAACGTTTGTGTTTGCATGTGAGGTCTATGTGCTACGCAAACCAGGTCAAAAGATATAGAGTGTGTGGTTTTGGTGAAACTGATGTTTGTGTTGCAGGTTTATATGCGGGGATTTTTGTGGTTGTGCATTGGTATATATGTATGGTATGCTGTTGCAATGTGAACAGAGATGATAAGAGGCGTAGAAGGAGAATAAGGTAAGCAATAGAAACCCTAGAACTGTACTGTTGATTGAGGTTTATTTAGCAAACGACAGGAAAGCGAGAGATTGTGTATTCTTCTTCTTCTTCTCTACCATGTGCGTGATGTCAGGCAGTGGTAACGTTGTTTCTTCTTTCATATAATGCATTCTCCAAATCCATGTATCCTAAATATATGTGTTACCCTAATATTTATCATTTCTCTAGCTATGCAGGGTATTAAGGGGTCTAATTTACAATTATATTGTGCTTCTCCCAGCAATCAACATATCAAAATTAGGTTCCAACCCTACATAAACCATCACGACTAACATGACTTCAAACTGTTGGGTTTAATTTACAATAATGTTGGCATTGGATTTAAATTAATGTTTTTTCTTCTTATTGCACTTTATATGAATTAAACATGGATATTTTCAATGGTAGTATCAGTAACAACGTAAGCAGGAAATTGTGTATCATTTTATGCCTATAAAGCCATCTCTTATGTTGCACTATCCAGCTTTCTTATTTATTTTTGAATCACATCAGTTTTGAAGAGCCTACCTCCGCATCACCCAGAATTAGTCGGGCAAAAGCACTTTCAGTTGAAGAAAAGAGGGGAACACTGAACAGGAAGAATGATATGGTTTGCTCTTTGACGCTCACCTAAACCAGAGTTACATGGCCTAGGTCAATATGTACGTTATTATGTATTAATCTGTGTTAGTTCAATTTTTTTTTTCCAGATGGACAGTGGGACGAATGTTACTTATGTATGTACAACATTGAAGGCTTAACTTGACAGTGATCTGCCTGAAAGTGAGAACATGTCAATATCATCCGAGGCTCGGAAGTATACACCATGGTCTAATGCTCATTCGACCGTCCCATTCCCTGTCCATGCTGCCATAAGCGGCAAAATATCGTTCGATTGAATTCATCTGGAGGATACGATGCCGCTTTTGGTGATGTGGACCAAGGATATTAGAAGAACAAAGAATGAGACAGATAAGTATAGAAACCAAGTCCAGAGAGACGGTGGAAACATGCATACTCATTTGATGATACCATTATGTGTCCATACTATTATAAGCGGCATCACAATGTTCGATCGAATTCGTTTGAATGATATGACGCCGCTTTTGGTGTTGTGGACTCAGGATATTAGAAGAATAAACAAAGAAAGTGGATTCGAAGGGAGCACTAATCAGGTTTGTACAATACTACCTGAATTTAAATATTTTCAGTTCATGCAGGATATTTTATTTAGCATCTAATTTTTGGCTGCAAATATTTAGGCTTATAATCAACGGCAGAGTTAAAATAAATAACACATGAACATGACCATATATCTTTTTAGGCTGGATAGTGTGCCAGAAAACTTGACTTGGAAGCAATTTAACTGAAAGTAAAAACAGGTTGCTGTCTTCGGAGGCTAAGAAGCGTATGGCATGGTCTAATACTCATCTAACGGACACATTCTTTGTCCATGCTACCATAGTTGGCACCATGTCCTTCGAACGAAATCATTTGAAGGATATGATTGCACTTTTGGTGATGTGTACCCAGGATTATTAGGTGAACAAAGAAGGAAACTGATACGAATAGAAGAAGAAGGTACGCATATTGAAACCCTAGAATGTTATTGCGAATGTTTCGATTTCTTCTTTTGATTTTCGCTTCTAGGGTTTTTCTGGAACAATTAGGTTTGATTCGATTGCTTATTCCGTTTGATTTTTGTCAAACTTATTTATATCATAAGTTGACCAAAATTGATTGGTCAATATTGTGGAGGGTTTTTCATAGATGGTTCTTTTTTTTCCAGTGATTATCTTATTTTTTGTGGTATTGTTAAAACTGTTCAATTCGTGGATTTGCAGCTTCAAAAGATTATTGTCTCATGTTGGTATCATTCTGCAGGCATAGTCCTTGCATAGAAAGGGCGATGAGAAGGGATAACAACGACAAAATCGACGTGATTCTTCATTGCTTTATGTGCTATGGGTTTTCATATTTCAAATTCATATTTATATACTAGAGTTTTCTGGATACAATTGCACTTCCCAAGGTTTTTGTTTTATGATTTAGGATCATTGCTTTATGTGCTATGGGTTTTTCATATTTCAAATTCATATTTATATGCTATGGGTTTTTATGATTTAGGAGCCAGAGTAGTATCAGAAAGACGACGAAGAGGAACAGAAAAACAGGCTAGAATCAGAATAACGAAATAAGTTAGTTTCAGAATCTCCAGGGTTAGAAGCTGATTAATTCTGACCGCTAGCCCCTTTCTTTGATATTCGAGTGTATAGTATTTTGATCGCACAGAACAGGCTATAAGGTGTTGACAACTAAAGATTATTGCAAACAATAATATGAGAAGTATTGAAACCAGATAGATACCAATACTACAGTGGTATTTGTGTATTTTGTATCCTTGAAATTGTCCTACAAACAATTACTTGATAATTAACTCTATAACATGCTGATTTAAATGTGACTGATACATTGTTCGATGTTGCAGGAGAACGTGAAAGGAAAAATGAACTGACCATATTGGCACGATGTGTTCTGTCGAAGTTTTTAGGTATGCTAACAAGTACGTCAATTTCTTTTTTTCTTCTAATACCACTAACAGTTAGAGCAACGACTTTGTATATGAGGTGGTCGTGGGTTTTTATGTTTCTCCTTGGGTTTTCATAGTTGAAATTTTCAGTCAGTGGAGAATATTAACGTTACACTCATGCCAAAACAGGCAAGCTTTTGCTGGAATTTTGTGATTTTGATAACTGAAACCCTTGAGGTTATTGAATGGTGGTTTTTCTAATTTGTACTCCATGACTTATCCTTTGGTCTTGGACATTTTATTAGGGTATGTACTAATGCACTTATATCACCGGAATTTGTGCTTCGTCTACTTTCTAGAGAGGGTATGAAGAATGCTTTTGGTTATTTTTAATGCATACATGGTTGAAGGAGATTTTTCTGTGCTTTATAAACCGGTGTACCTTTGGAGATTTGCAAGGGCCAAGGGTTCAAGCTCAATTTGGTGTAGTGACTTGCAGAAACAAAAACATATAGTTGGATGGTTGAGTTGGATGGCTCTTAAGGTAAGCATTTTCTACCATTTAAGCTTTTATACAAACCATTCTTTTGCACTTAGGACGCTATTGCAAATTTCAGGAACATGATTTGTGATGGTGGATTTGGACTAAGCAGATTGGATAGTTTCGTCATTGGGACACAGTCCCAGTCATGATTCTGATGATCATTGCAATAATGAATTGGCTAATTCCATGCTTTTATATGCTGGCGTTGCTAATGTTATATGCTAACTCAACTCACAAACCAACTCAAAAACTAAATTTACTATGCAGAATGTTCATTGATCAGTTGATGTTGGATTCACTACTGATGAGGGCACTATCAGTTTCGAGGTAGCCTATCTAACTTTGATACTAACGGAGAGCAATTAAGAAAGATTTTTAAGAGTAGTAACATGTTTTTGTTCCATAAATGTTGTATTTATGCATTATATATTATCAAGAGAATTATCGTCGTCCTTTGTTATATACAGTGTGGCTAATGGTTTCATTGCTTGAATTCATATTGTTTTCTATTCATGTGGTGTTTGTTGGTGAGAAAACTCCAGCGTACCATTCTCAACCTCCGGTATTTTGTTTTTTATTCTGTTAGTTAGGGATGTGAATTTAGGCTGTATAACGAGAAGTATTCGACAAATAGTTAGATGGATGCATCTCATTTATTTTCATAATTGGATGTCAATCTGCAGAACGGCACAACTTGCAGATGATACCCGGACATCTCAAGGTAAGTAGGTAACAATCATTATTGATAATTGTTTTGTTTTTGTTTTGATAGGAGAGAAACTTGGAATAAGTTTTCTGTTGGTTTCTTATTATGCAGGTTTTGTATAAAACTTTACTGCGTCAAAGGAGAAACCTTTTACAGTATAAATAGGGCTATTCTTAACCAATACAAGTTACATCATCTTCCATAACATACCATCAAACTACTGTATTCCGTGTAAACTTTCCCATGTACATGATATTCATACGTTTATGTGGTCTAGCTTTCAACAGAAAGGACAGGCAGCTCAACAGAGGAGGCGCAATTCTTGAAGCCCTGACTAGAGTTGTGCGGCTCAAAATACATGTTGACAACTTGAATGGATAGCCTATCAATTTGGTTTTGGGCTATCAACGGCGACAAAATCATTTAATAGCTATGAAGTGATCCTGTAGAAAATCTAATTGTGTAAATCCTTCCAAGAGTTGAGAACAATACCTGCATAAGACCATTTATCAGAACATGATAGCAGCATATTATGTTAGAAATTTAGAACCACTACAAATGCTTGCCAGTTGTTCGACCAATGGTGTAGAGGGAAAGGATGGCAACGTACATAGCAGGTGTGAAAATTCTCGAATATGGTTTGGGTCATTTTTTCATGATTAATATTGGGGTTAAGAGGTGCTTCAGTAAGAACAGGGCCGCACGGAGTTCATTGTTAAAAGTGTGGCGCCAGATCTTCTCCATTTCATCCCATTTACACACAATACCATGCTCAATAGGATATTTTGATGCTGAAAGGAAGTAGAACAGAAAGTAGAGGACAAAGTAGTCCTAAGTATTCGTATTACATATAGTCTGTTTCATCAATATCCACTTCTTCTGGATAAACCTGAACAATTACCCTTTCGTTTCTCTGCCATTGGTTAAAGTCCGCATGAATACCCGTTTCATGAATCTCTTATCATTTTTTTTTGTATGAATATAAATGCATGAATAACATTGAATATCAACGTAAATACATGGGGTTGAATGAAAACAGAAACCTAAGGTAAATATGTATAATAAATATTTCTATTACATGTTGAAAATATTTACTTGACTACTAAATAGGATATTTTCGGATTGGGAAGTGTTTTGCATCTTAAATGTTTGCGTATGATGACCGCCTTCAATTTGATGTCTACGGTTTAAAGATAGAAAAGAACATGTCTAAATAATGAGATGGGTATATGGTGATAGATTAACGTACTATTAAAGGAGATACATCTAGCTATGTATTGTAAAGATCCAAAACGGACATATAAGGTGAAAAGGCATACGAATATAGCTTAGCGACATGAGTAGGAGGCAAAACAAGATACAATGGTGAAGGAGGTACAAGAGATACATGAGTACATGATGGTGGCTTGGTTACGGGAATATGAGGCATTGGAATGTTACATGAGGTGAAGGAGCATATGTAGGTGTCTTAACGACATGAGCGGGAGGCACAACATTATGCAATGCTGGCTGGATACATGAGTATATGATGGTAGTTTGGTTACGGGAGTAGGAGGCGTTGGAGTGTTATAAGATGAAGGTGGCTTAACAACATGAGTGGTGGGCACAACAATATGCGATGGTAGTTGGAGGTACAATAAATACATGAGTATATGATGGTGTCTTCATTACAAAAGCAGGATGCATTGATGTTATAATAAGTGAAGGAGTATATGCAGGTGTTCAACGACATGAATGGGAGGCACAACAATATACAATGGCGACTGGAGGTACATGAGATAAATAAGTGTATGTTGGTGGCTTGGTTACGGGAGTAAGAGTCATTGGAGTGTAAGACTGTGGTATTGCCACGAGATCGGGAGGTATTAGAGTTTATATATGATAGTGTCTTAGTTATGGGAGTAGGAGGGATTGAAATGTAAGACAATGGTATTTCCACGAGAATGGGAGGTCCTGCAGACTATATATGATTGTGGCTTAGTTACTGGAGTATGAGGCATTTGAGTGTAACATAGTGATATTGCCACATGGCTGGAGGTACTGGAGTATATGCTGGTGGTTGTCTTGGCCAAGGGTGTCGATTACAGTTAATAAAACATTCACTTTAACAAGATTTTTGGTTGTGCTTATCCGTGTGGAATGCTAAGGAAACCAATTTTGGGAAAATGCTGATCAACTTTGACTCAATTATTACCGATGAAGAGTTAAAAAACATTTTGAAAATATTGAAATGGATGACTTTGTCTATTGCTGTTTGAAAGCAATCTATGAGTTTATCATGACATTTTTTAGTACCATGATTTAATATGGCTCATGAATTTATTAAAATCCTCAATACATTTCGTCTGAAATCTTATTCAAATAACAAAAATTAATGATAGTGGGAAAAAAAAGGAAATAAAGGCCAAAGCACAAGCAATTGAATTCGACTGATCGATATATAAGAAACAATGAAATGAGTTGAAAGCTAACCACATAACATTATTTAGCATGAGAATATTACCACGCGGCTACGCCTGATGCGTAGCACGAACAATAAACAAACAAACGGAAAAAAAAACATTGCACAACACATCGAATAAATCAGGCCATACAACACAAGTCAAACGAATACGCTACTATGACCTGTCCTATTAAACACGCTACTATGATCTGAAGAACTAAAGATCATAATCGTCTTCACGGCCGGGGCCGTAGGTCCCGGCTACTTTGACCTGACTACTTAAACAAGCAACTATGATCTGGCCGAGCTTACAGATTTCAAATCGAACTGAGACAAAAAGGTTTGGTACGAAATCTACCGACATGCAAACGTTTATACGTATTTGAGCACACACCAAATTCACAACTGTGCAATTGGTAGATTGCACAACACAACAAGCTATTATGATCTGACGAACTAAAACACTAACACTTGCTTATATATTAGCGAACTAAAGAGGTCCTGATCGAATAATTTGACTTGACCAATTCAACACCGGCTTTAAAAAATTAACAAAATGGTTGGGCAGTGGCTTATGGCGTTGACCCACCAACTCAGTACATTCCTTATGGTTTCACGTGATTCTGTAAGATGAATGAATGAGATACATTCCTTATTTAACGACAACTGGGAAATTGCTCTCAAAATAGAACTACAATCGCTTCTATATATGTATATATAAAAAGAGATATCAGAGATTATTAAGTTTATATAGAAAGAAAGGAGAGTGTTTGAAGAAGGGATACAAAGTTATAGTAATTTGTACACTACTTGATCTCCAGTTAGCTGATCATGTGTTACTTTGATCCACGACCGAGACCGTAGGTCCCTCTAATTTGACTCGAGCAACTAAACACCGAAGTTGTAACATCCGACTTATAAAATTAACAAAAAAAAATGGTTTGCTCAAAGGAAAAAAAAACGTGTGTGATCAAAATATACTTAAAGGTTGAGTGATCAAATTTACTTGAGAATAATCTATTGCCTCGGCTTTGAGATTGTAGGATCTGACAACCTCTAGAAAATCGACAAAAGGTTGAGCGCCGGCCGTAGGCCGGCGTGATACCTAGTCTCTTTATTAAAAAAAAGTGGTCCTTAACAATGGGGCCATCCGGGCCGTCCGAGAAGCGTGCGGGGGATCCTGGCCTCACGATCGAAAAAAGTAAAGCAGGGGCGATGGGACGATCTCGGCCGTCCAGAGAATAAATGGTGCAATCTTGCCCGTTGCAGGAGCGTGCGGGCACTCCCATACGTCCATCTAATAAATCAAAAACACGGGAGAGATCCTGGCCTTTCATCGAATTCAAGTGAGATTTGACTTTTCGCGAATCTACCTCCTTCTCGACCATTACTCATTCAGAGCTGAAAAAACTGTGAACCATTACCATTACCAAACTGTAAAGAGTGTAAATCGATGTATGTTATAACGTATCGAGCTATTTCTTCTCGATCCAT
>JAJJMA010281943.1:0-11150 GCA_023529015.1 Papaver nudicaule | reverse complement strand
CTGTGATCCATGGACTCTTTGCTCAAGAGTACTCCTTTAGATTCATCCATATCCAACTAACAGTTTGCAAGCAAACCATTGCAATGGACATATGGCGTCGAATCCATCTCATACATTCTTGATTCACAGTATTCGTGGGATCAAATACTGGTCATGACACAAGGCCATGTTACACAAGAACACGATCTCAATCGCTATTATCACTACTAAAGTAGTCGACTATATTTCGAAAGAATAGAGAAAGTAGAAATAGAAGAATATCCATAACGTCATAACTCCTACTAACCTTTTGTCGATGAAGAATAATTGATGTCTTCTTTGTCTTCACAGTCTTCGTCTTCAAGGTCTCTATTACTTTGTCTATATCCCATTTCCAAAATCTAAACTCTAGTAGGCTAAATCAAGAATTGAGTTTTGACACCTAAAACTGACAACTAGCTTGACATACCAACGCTAATGGGTTTGACCGGACAATGCCCTAACACATAATTTTTTTTAAAAAAAACAATCAAATCAATTAATATGGGTTCGCAGTATACAGAATCCGATGATGATCTTGCTCTTATCAATGCTTTCGTCTCCGTTCCTGTACCAGACGCACAAGAGTTTAGGCATGCAAGTTTAGGCAGGCATACGAGTTTTAGCACAAGAGTCAGAATTGGAAGGATCCTGAATGATTGGCGTATACTTGGAAATTACGTGCGTCAAGTCGCCGAAGAACAATGGGGATGGGATGAAGATCAAGTCGTTAGAATTTTTTTGTATTCTAATTTTAATTTGTTGATTTTGTATGGCTACTTCATAATTTAATTTGTAAATTTGCAGGAAGCAGAGGCATCAGCCCTCTATTTCGAAGAGCAGGGAAGGGTGTTTGCATTATGGAGTTGCTACCGCGTGTTGAGACAAAGTCTACCAGGATTTTTCTAGGTGGACTAGAACAAACATAACTACAAAAACAAATCTGCTTTAATTATGTAATGTAATGTAATTTGAATTTCAAATAAACGATGTACTCGGCTTTTCTATCTAGTAACTGTTGAAAATCCTTGCACTGAAGTCGTTGAATGCGCCCATGAACAAATCCTCCTGCACATGCAAAAACATAATAGGTAATGGTACGGGAGAAAACACATGCAATCCTTGTTGTTTTCTCCCTTACCTTTACCTTACTATGTTTTGGCATCAATGCGATGCAAAAAAAGCAATCCTGGGAAGAAATCCTTGCACTGAAGTCGTTGAACCGGCCGAACAAATCCTGCACAAGCAAAATCATCACATGATAATGATAGACGATAAAATTTGCAATGCTTGCTGTTTTATCGTCTACCATTGTCACGTTGATGGTTTTGCATCGGTGCAATGCATAATAAAACACGCCTTGTTATCTTCTGACCTAACACAGTCATTTATCTTGGTAAAGGTCAGCCGGCCGTAGTTGCGGTAGTTCGACCTTTACCAAAGATAAAAGACTGTGTTAGGCCAGAACATAAGGCACTATCTTTGACGAACTCTTCTCATCAACCCACATAACGATTAACAAGAAAAGTTTTTAGGACACGGTAATGTCGTTCGTATTTGAATTTCTTTCCTTTACATCGTTGCCATTCCTTCAAAGTCCTGTCATGATTTTCATCATCGGTATCTCCCGGAAAATGATGTGCTTTGATCGATCTCCCCATCTGCATAAATTCGTGGACTCTTTGGTGTATTTTTCTCCAACGCGACCACAGCGTATTCATATCACTCGTAACTTTGGAAGTAGGTCTATCTAATTTGAATTCTGCAGTAACAGCAGACCACAACTGTGGTTCATTTACTTTAACCAGATTTCGTTTAATATCGTTCGGGGTCGGATAGAAAATCATATAGTTTGTACAAAGACATAAATATTCATTCCACGTAAACTTAGGACGAGGTTTAGGTGCATCTGGTAATGAATCTAGAGGATTTGCTGGTTTTTTCGGTGCAGTTTTTTTTTTAGATGACGAAGAAGAAGAAGTTGTGGAAGATTTGCATCGCTTAATTGTTGGGTTACCGTAGTGTCTAGGAGGAGTAGGATATAATATCTTAAATGGAGGAGGAGTGAATAAAGGAGGAGGTTTCGATGAAGGTTCAGTGTAGTAGTAGTTATGGACTAATTTTGCCGTTATGCTTCGAAATTTAGGTGATGCCGGAGGAATACCGAGTAAAATAAAGTTTGGAGGAGAAGATGGTGGAGTTGAATATGATGTTAGAGTGGCTTGGGAAGATGATGGATTTGACATTACGAAAAAAATTGATTTATCAGATGAAATCGAGAGAAAACTAGAGAAATATCGAACTAAGTTGTGAGTGAATGAAGTGAAGACCAAGTTTGAGTTTATATAGGATTGGGGCGTGAAATATAGGCCGTTGGATGACCTTAATCTCCTCGATGGAAATTCCATCATCGACAGATAATCCATCGACGTGGATGGAATTTGTATTTGTCGATGGAATTTCCATCGACGATACTATTTCAATCTGACGTTACAAATTTGCAATTTTGCAACGTCAAAACGTGTGTTTGCTAGGTCCATAGTCGCACAAAACAGTCTTAATTTGTGTTTTTTTATGTCCCATAGGAAGCGGCCTAAGCTCAGGGTGGTCTAACATACCATGGATAAGAATGCCATGAATTCAAGTACATTGTACCGCAAGCACGCACACCACAACCAAGACGGCATAGCCAGAACACACCAACTGCAACAAAGATGGCCTTGGACAAAGGCCAAAACCATAACGCCATATATCATGGCACCACGAAAGTGTGCGAGAAATTGGCCTTGGCCAAAGGCCAAAACCGTGGCGCCATGAACCATGGCGCCACAACAAAACAAGATTGGCCTTGGCCAAAGGCCAAGGCCGTGGCGTCATGAACCATGGCGCCACAACAAAACAAGATTGGCCTTGGCCGAAGACCAAGGTCGTGGCGTCATGAACTATGGCGCCACAACAAAACAAGTTGGCCGTGGCGCCATGAGCCATGACGCCATGAAAACAGAACTCAGCGCTAACAAGCGCTTTAGAAATTGGCCTTGGCCAAAGGCCAAAGCCGTAGCCCCTTAGGCTATGGCGCCACAAGTCCATGGCACCATGAATTTCTGGCCTTGGCCAATAGCCAAGGCCACTCCTAGGCATCTACTACATGTGTCTTGAAGGCACCACACTTACGCTGGTCACGACGTTCTAGTCATACGACTCTACTCAAACTCAATTCAACTCAACTACACAATATTTGCGTATCATTCGAGACATCAAATCATCACACGGGGGGATAACTTTAGGGGTATTGGTCTGGCGGTCTACGCCAGTTGAAAGAAACTGATAGAGATGATGGACAGTTACAAGAAAGTGGCGCTGAGTGGACATGATCTACACGATCCTAGCAGTTACCGAGAACAACTCATGTCCTCCACTCCCCACTCTTCCATGACTTCCACATTCTCTGTCGAGAGATCAGGGTGAGTTCAAAACTATAAATAGAGGCTTCCTCTATCTTCCAAGGCGGAACATCTTTTCAGAACAACCAGAATATTCATAACACTTGAATACACCAGAGCCTCAGAGCAGACACACCTGAGAAAACCAACACACTTCTAGCCTTGGAGATTTCCAGTCACCTTCACGACGGAGATCTTGAACTCTTATACCCAAAACACATCCTAAACCTGATCTCAAGTTTCTTCGTTGTTTCCCTCCCTAGATCAACATCTATCCTCTCTGTGACCGAAGCAAGACGTGAACGACCATTGACTTGGTTTAGGCTCGTCTTGTTCGACTTTGATCTCGAGCACTACGAAAGTACCCAGAGACGGTGCATTGTTTTTCCAGGTAAAAACAGTTGGCGACCACAGTGGGAGATCAATCTCTCGGTCCCAGAAGATTTTCGTAGGGAGACAACTACCCTGGGAGTGATGGCGCAAGAAACTCGCCTTAATAAAACAATCCACATCGAGAGCTTCACCGCTTACGAAAAATCAGCAAAGGAGGAAGCTACCCTCCTCATCGAAAAACTATGTGAGCTCCTCCATTTTTCAAAGGGGCAACGTATAGACACGTTCAACGCCCTTAACCGCATCGCTTTCGAAGAAAACCTCACTCCAACCTTACCTATGATTTCCGAAATGTCCATAGTGGCTGATGCACAGGTGCAGGACATCACTCTCACCGACAAGGATATGATGGCTGAAGAAGGACACAACCGCGCCCTCTACGTAACCGCTCACATCAAAGGTACGGAGTTCAAGAGAGCGCTGGTCGACACCGGAGCTGTAGCCAACGTAATCTCCCTCGAAACCCTGAGAATCGCAAGAATTCCTAAACAACAAATAGTTTACCATCCCATCATAATGAAGGACTTCAAGGGGAACAAGACAAGTACATACGGACACGTCAACTTGGAATTAAAGGTGGGACCCATCCACACGAAGGCTAAGTTCCACGTAATCGAAAAGGAACCAGAGTACCACATGATACTAGGAAGACCCTGGCTACACGAGAACAAGGTCGTCGCTTCTACTTACCACCAGTGCTTGAAAGCAGTCCTAAACGAAGGTATCGTCCGTGTAACTGCATCCCCCTCCCCATACTCATCGATATACGACGCCGAGTTTGTAGATCCGAAAGACGAAGCATCTCAGAGCCAAGTAAAAGTCTACAGTATACCACTCCCGAAGTGGACATCCCTAGGGAGATGTGACCTGCAACAACAATCAGGCGGGGACCCGAAGCGAGGAGAAGGAGGGAGTAAGACGGTAACGCACAAAAGGACAGGAAGCTTCGTGACGACCCAGGACACCAAAGGGAGAGTGGTTTACCTCCGACGCCAGTTCTAGCAATTAGCAGGGGGAGACTAGTCATAGCTCTCCCCGCCCTGGAGAATGCAACTACAAAGAGCAGCAAGTCGAGGCCGAAGTCCAGGAGGCGCCCCACAACTGCAAGATGGGACAGATGAGTCACCCAGACCCATCTTCATCAGTTCAACCTTGTCACCCAAGGAGCACACCGAGTTCGTGGACTTACTAAAATAATACCAAGACACGTTTGTCTGGACGTACGAGGAGATGCCAAGACTCGACGAAAAACTAGTAACACACCACTTGTCCATTACCCCAGGTTCTAGACCAGTCAAGCAACAACCAAGGAATTTCAGACACGACGTAGAGGAACATATAAAGGCCGAGATACAGAAATTGTAGCAGCGGGGTTCATCAAACCAATCCAACACACCACCTGGATGGCAAACGTGGTACCCGTCAAGAAAAAGAACGGCCAAATGCGTTGTTGCGTCGACTTCAGGGACCTGAATAAATGCTTCCCAAAAGATGACTTCCCGCTCCCGAATATTGATTTGCTTGTGGATGCCACCAGTGGACACGCCATGTTCTCCTTCATGGACGGATATAATGGGTGTAATCAAATAAAGATGTATGAGCATGACGCCCCGAGAACGGCATTCCGGACGCCCCTCGGAAACTTCTACTACACAGTTATGCCCTTTGGTTTAAAGAATGCGGGAGCTACCTACCAGCGAGCGATGACAGCCATCTTCCACGACATACACAAGGAGGTTGAGGACTACGTGGACGATGTAGTCGTAAAATCCAAGACCAGGACATCACATATAGAGGTCTTACGACGCGTATTCGAGAGATGCCGGGAGTACAAACTGAAGATGAACCCTTTGAAGTGCGCTTTTGGGTTTTCTTCAGGGAAGTTTCTCGGATTCCAAGTAACCAAAGAAGGGATCAAGGTCGACCCGTCCAAGACCCAAGTCATTACTACCATGCCGCCGCCACGGACGGTGAGGGAGCTAAAGAGTTTCATGGGAAAAGTCTCCTACATTCGACGCTTCATCCCGGGACTTGCTCAACGTGGCCTCGTTCACCCCCTTGCTATAGAAAGATCTATATTCGCTTGGACATCTGTTCAACAAGAAGCATTCCGCAAGATACAACAATTACTCCTATCACCGGCAGTCATGAAGTCTCCCGCACGAGAAAGACCATTACTCCTCTACACCGCCTCAAGTGACGTTGCAATCGGAGCTCTGCTGGCACAGGAAGACGAAGGAGGGGTGGAATGCCCGGTCTACTACATCAGCCGTACCCTAAAGGACGCGGAGCTTCGATATCCCAAAGCTGCGAAAGCATGCCTGTCTCTGGTCTTCGAGGTACAAAAACTTCGGCACTATCTCTTTTCCAACCAAGTAGTCCAGATGGCGAAGGCGGATCCTATCAAATATCTCCTCTCGAAGCCCGCCTTGATCGGGAGACCAGCAAAGTGGTTACTACAGATGTCCGAGTTCGACATAGCTTGTGTGTCTCCGAAGGCTGTCAAGGGGCAAGCAGCATCCGACCTTCTTGCCGCATTCCCGGGAGAAGACTCAATGACTCTACACGAAGAGGTACCAGGGGAGTTCCCGAGATAACGTTGGTAAAAACAGACACATGGCTCTTATACTTCGATGGATCCGCTACCCCAAGCGAAAATACTGGAGGAGCGGGCATTGTCTTGGTATCCCCAACAGGTGAAGTGTTCTCCCACTCGTTCAAATTGGATTTCAAATGTACCAACAATTCGGCAGAATACGAAGCTTTCCTCATGGGACTATCACTAGCCAAGCAAGCGGGCGCTACACACCTCGAAATTAGGGGAGACTCCAAGTTGCTGGTGAACCTAATGAACGGAGTATACTCTCTCAAGGAAATCACTCTCGCTCCTCACAGGGCTGAGGCACAAAAGTTGTTGAACCACTTCGATGACGCCATCATAACACATACTGGGCGCACTAACAACAGACAGGCTGATTGCTTGGAGACCCTAACATCTAAACTCCAGTTCAAGGGAGAAGAGGAGACTGTGACGGTACAGAGACGAACCGCCCCCTCAACTTGGCTGACGGAAGGCGAACTCATACCAGACAACGACTGGCGAACACCCATTATCGAAGATTTAGGTAACTACACTACCGAACGGAAGCTTGGGGATAAAGAGTTAAAACACTTCTTTCTTTTCCATGGAATGTTGTATCATATAAACCCAGATGGGTCACTATCACGATGTTTGGGAGGATTCGAAGCACAACAACAACTCAAACGTGTCCATAATGAGGTCTGCGCGCAAACTCTCGTCGTGACCCTATATCGACGTCTCCATAGACTTGGCTACTATTGGACGACAATAGAGGCACAATCCTGGCCCTTACAAGAGACGTGCTCCAACTGCCAGACTCCCCCTCATCAACCCGAAGCCTTAGTATGACAGCCATCCGAGGATTGGAGAGAACCTTTCATCAAATACCTCAACGAGAAGATCTTACCAGAGGACCAACACATAGCCAGCCGTCTGATTAAAAGGTCCAGAAGGTTCCTCTACCACGAAGGAGTATTGTATCGTAAAAGCTACGGGGGAAGTCTACTCCGCTGCTTCTCAGACGAGGAGATCCCCACGGTTCTGAAAGAGACACACGAAGCCGAACACCAAGGGAAGAGGAAGCTATGCCTACAAATCCATGAGAGGTATTACTGGCCGACCATGGAAGACGATGCGGCGTCGCTCGTACAAAAGTGCCACAAGTGCCAAACTCAAGGGAACCTCATCCATACCCCGTGCCTGCCACTGCGATCAATCAATATCCCTTGGTCGTTTTACAACTGGGGACTCGACCTCATTGGGAAGATCAACCCGCCTTCCTCGAAGAACCAAGAATATATCATCACTGCAACAGAGTATTTCAGCAAATGGGTAGAAGCAATACCTTTGAAGAGCACAACTGGTGTCACGATCGCAGCATTCATCAAAGAGCTTATCATCTGCAGGTTTGGGATCCCTAAACACATTATCACCGAAAACGGGACACCGTTTGTTAACAAGGATGTGGCAAACTTACTCCAAAGGTACGAGATCCAACACATTTGCTCCACACTATACTACCCCCAAGGGAACGGGCAGGCGGAGAGTACCAACAAGACGTTGATTCAGATCATTAGCAGAACCGTACACGACAACCCAATGTCGTGGCACGAACAGTTACCCATGGCGCTATGGGCTTACAGGATCTCTCCACGGAGCTCCACCGGGACGTCACCCTACTCGCTAGTTTATGGCGCCGACGCCATACTACCAGCAGAGATCAAGGTACCATCCGCCCGTATCGCAGCAGCAAGTGGCGTCCATTGGAATGAAGCCGAGGTAGAAGATTCAAGGATAGCAGAGCTAGACTCCCTGGACTCAAGGCGGACCAAAGCAGAAAAGAACATAGAAATGTATCGGAAAAGGCTCTCCCGAGCATACAACAAAGCTGTAAAACCAAGAACTTTCCAAGTGGGAGACCTGGTGCTGAAGACAGCGAATTACATCCAACAAGACGCCACGACACCGAAATTTGCTCTGAATTGGGAAGGTCCGTATGTTATTTCAAAGGCATCCGCAAGTGGGTACTATAAGATAGTCACCGTGGACGGGAAAGCAGAGGGGACTGTCATCAATGGCAAGTGGCTGAAGGCATATTATGCTTGAAAGGGAGGTCACTGGAAGATAAGAACCGCAACAAGAAGGGCTAGGGAGCCATGGCGCCACAACCCATGGCGTCCCAAAAAAAAAAAACGTGCCATGAGCACGGCGCCCCAACCCATGGCGCCACAACAAGAAGGGAACAAGGACGAAGCTACAAACCCGAGCCTCCCCACGGATGGAGAAGAGGCAAGCCCTACAAAGTCACGCGAATGGGCACAGGATCAACATCGCACCCTGCCAAGACTTAGCAAAGCCCTCCATCATGGCGGCAACAAGGAGACGAAGCATGACTCTACTCAGCCGAAGAGCCACCCAGGCGAGTTCACGGCCTCACAACAAAGGAAATCAAGATCGCATTCGAAGGAGGACCATCGGAGCAAGCTCAGAGACATGGGGACACGTGGGGACTTAGGTCAGGAAAGAGAAACTTCATTCTTCCAGATAAAATGCTCAACTATTTTATTTGAAACAAAAAAAAATCTTCTTAATACATTATGTCCATAAACATCAGAACTCTGAACAATAACACTCTTTCAAACCTAAAAACCCTTCCCTTGTTAAAATATTAAAACCAGGTTTTCAAAACAAACCATCCAACAAAGAATAGTCTCGCTTATAAAGCATCTCCACCCTTTGGCGAAAAATATCATTCTTCTTCCTCAGACTCTCAATCACCTCATTAACCTTGTCAGACTCTTCAACCAAAGCTTGTTCCTTGGCCCGAATGGCTTTCAACATGCGGCCAGCCTTGTCAGATAATCCTTCCAAGTCCCGTTCGGCATGGAGAAGAGCTCTCGAACAGGGGAAGACGTTAGAAATCATCCCAGCACGGTCCACCTTCACGATCTCAAGACGCTGACGAAGCCAGCCCACGTTGCAAATCATCGCCTCCAGAACGACAACTCGACTCTCCCACCTTTGGATCATCCCAGAAGTTACGTCATACAGCTTTTTCTCTACCATCTCATTTATCACAGGGAGAAGCAAGGAGACCATGGTCACCATGACATGAGTATCCTTCATCAGCTGGTTGGTAGAGACATGACCGTACATTTTCCAAATCTTCTCATAAAGATCTGCATAAAGAGTCGGCAAAAGAAAACTACCGACAGACCTCTGTTCCTCAGAAAGGGAAACCATCTCTGGCTCGAAAGGAAGACCGGCCCCCGAATGGTCGACCTCATCTATTCCTAGGCCAACGTCATCAAGAACTGAAACACCATTAGATAAATGACCAGTATCATCAGCGCCACCGTCCTCGTCGTCTTCATCTACAGCAACGACCGAAACCGGGGAATAGGTTGGAGAGCCTCTCTGGACAGATTGATTCTTCTTAGAGACACTACATTTCTTCTTACGAGGTTGCATCCCCTGAAAGAAAGGAACGACATTTGACTTTAAAAAAAAAATGAGAAGGAGAGGCCAAGCTAAAGTATGATAAAAGGCTTACGGAATCCCCTATTGGGGTTTGAGCAGGCGGAGGGACCTCCTCGAGACTCGACCTCCCAGCACTCAAGCGACCTCGACTCCGAGTTACCATAACTCTGCACTGCAGTATTACCACCCTTGTCAAAAGAACAGAGTATAGGTATAATAAAATTATAATGACACTACGGGGAGATACTCACCGGACTCGGAATCCACGTCCTCCGCTTCACATAGGCTTCTCTCTGTGAAGACGAACCGGAGTTTCTCTCGTCGGCCATGATCTCGGACACTCTCCGTTTTGTGTAAGCTCTCCTCTGTGAAGAAGAACCAGAGTTATCGATGCCGGCCATAGATCTCGAAAATCACACCCTACACAAAAGCTTATACAAGAGGATGAAGACTATAGTGTTGCAATCACTGCACACACACACACATATATATATGTACACAGGCTACGAAACCCTAGAAAGTGGATGCGCCATACGCGGAGCGGGACGCTGACCCAATCCAAGGACTCACACAAGAAAGAGACGGAACGACGCTACATTCAGCGCCCTAGTCAGAGTCTACCAACGAACTCAAGCGGGATCCTCTCGAAGATTCTCTGGGAAGAAAGGGAAATATACACCAAGAAACCGGTAATCCGTCACCTTTTCTTTCATTTAAACAACACCAGTGGCAACCCGAAATTGTGATCTCGCATCCATATGGGGTTAGAAACCCTAGGAACTTCTTGATCAAGTTAAGGCAACTACGAAGCCAAACCTCGACCAGAGGATGGGCCTACGAGGCCTGTAGGGGCCACGCCTAGGACGCCCCGAACCTCATTTTAGGGAACCATCGTCACTCTGTCACTTGTCTTATCCTATGTCAACCAGAAATCCCGTCTAATAACGTGCATGTGCTTGCATATGAATTTACTTTAGTCTATTCCGTGAGACCCTCTACTAGCATTGAATAGAAAACCTTGAGACAATCGAGCTTGCTATCACTATCCGAATGCTTAGTATGAAACATTACTGTTCCACACTAACCAGGGGACTTAATGTAGATGGTGAAAAATGGGAGAGGGGCAAAATTGTAAAACTACTCTCTAACTACGCCTTACCTAAGGGCCATTGAAAAAGAAGGGGTACCGAAATACTACCAACTTTTCGTTTTGGCTCGTGAGTCTTATGGTAAAG
>JAJJMA010281930.1:37757-47790 GCA_023529015.1 Papaver nudicaule | reverse complement strand
TTTCCGAAATTGGCTAAGGAAAAGAGATTATCAACAAAGCAAAACTGGATAACATTCAACTGTTCTTGTCCATGTTCGTCTTTGTCAGTTGTTCTTTACTGAATAACACCACACGGGGGAGAGTTCTTTTTGAACTTGCGCTTAATAACAAATCTTTTTGGGGAGCGTGGTTGTGGAATATTGGGAGAAAGTGTATCTTTATTTCTCCATAAGGTGAGAACTCAGGAATCTAGTTGTTCAGATTACCTAAGTATACCATCTTTAAACTTGATATGCGAGTACTTGGCTTCACCTGTTCTTATAGGTGTATGAAACCCTAGTCTCAAACTACTTTGTCATATTTTTGTGACAAATAGGGGGAGAATACATATGGT
Source organism: Papaver nudicaule (assembly GCA_023529015.1). Taxonomy (NCBI): domain Eukaryota; kingdom Viridiplantae; phylum Streptophyta; class Magnoliopsida; order Ranunculales; family Papaveraceae; genus Papaver; species Papaver nudicaule. The sequence goes on along the minus strand of JAJJMA010281930.1, from coordinate 47,416 downwards.
TCTTGTTCTTGTGGTTTCATTACCATAGGGGGAGAACATCGTATGCTTACTTGTTGTGCTTTTCATAAAGTATCAAGTAAGGGGGAGTAATTAAAGCTGAGATCGAGCTTCGTATCAAGAATGAGTAGAATCACTTTAGAAGTTCTGATACACCAACTTCAAAGTTTGCTCAGATTCTTACTCTTACGCACAAACAACATGTGGGATGAGCATACCAAACCCACGTAAGCCTAAGCATACCTTTATGGTTGTTTGAGCTGGATATGTTGTAACTGCTGACTACGGATTCATCAACATGAGTTTAATGAACACATCAAGACTCAAAGGAGAAGTTGAAGAATTCAAGAAATCAAGAACTACATTTGGTTAGTACTTCATTGTATATTATTTGAATCCATATGTAAATTGGTTTTGTCACTAAAATTGACAAAGGGGGAGATTGTTAGGGCTTTGTCCGGTCAAACCCACTAGCGTTGGTATGTCAAGCTAGTTGTCAGTTTTAGGTGTCAAAACTCAATTCTTGATTTAGCCTACTAGAGTTTAGATTTCGAAAATGGGATATAGACAAAGTAGTAGAGACCTTGAAGACGAAGACTGTGAAGACAAAGAAGACATCAATTATTCTTCATCGATAAAAGGTTAGTAGGAGTTATGACTTTATGGATATTCTTCTATTTATACTTTATCTATTCTTTCGAAATATAGTCGACTACTTTAGTAGTGATAATAGCAATTGAGATCGTATTCTTGTGTAACGTGGCCTTGTGTCATGACCAGTGTTTGATCCCACAAATACTGTGAGTACAAGAATGTATGAGATAGATTCGACGCCATGTGTCCATTGCAATGGTTTGCTTGCAAACTGTTAGTTGGATATGGATGAATCTAAAGGAGCACTCTTGAGCAAAGAGTCCATGGATCACAGCTGAGGACGTTCTCACGTCTAAGTTCTGGCTCAGCCCAGTACTTCCAGCGGAATCCAGATTTGACGAAATTTGACAGGCAGACGGTTCCCGAACCGGTTTGCATACCAGGCACTCGGAAATTCTCTGAGTTCGAGATGGCTATTTTGTTCACGTACCAGTACGTGAACCTGACGGTAGCAATCTTACCGGTGTCGGATTTAGTGAATATTCTCCTAGAATTTCACCCTGAGTCAAATTCCAAAACTCCTTTATCTCTTAGATGGACTTGTGTAAAACATAAATACCTTTTGTGTTCCATCTAACGATCCTCAATGAGTCAATAAGATAAGATTATATCTGGTTTGTTGGATTTCTATCTTGAAGTGTTTCTGAGCCAACAAAACACTTGGCAGATAATTCTAAAAAGAATTCCAATTGAGATTAATCTCTATTACTTGGTTGGCAAGTTTAGGGTTTCCTTAACTTGTGGGACAAGTAATTGATTGCTTAATTCCAAAGCAACCTATCTTATTGAGTGTTATAAATAGAGGTGTCTACGGACAGATACCGCAAGCTTCAAGCATACGTGAAGGTCCTTAGGGAAGGTAGCGTAAACTCTTTTCACTTCGGTGAATGCTTGTTGTGGTATAGTCATCCTCTATAGGTTGCAGCTCCTAAGGGAACTCCCTACGACTATAAAGACTTCCTTAGAGAGTTGGGAAGCACAGGTAGGAGATTGAAACCATCTTTGGTTGAAATCGGATTAACTTGTAACCTTGGTAACCTGATCACGTTCTTGTCTATTCTAAAGTCCGTCTCTTCTGATATACGGCTATTCAAGAACTGATACGTTACTCAACAAGGTTGGAAAGGTAGCAACGCACGGCTGCACTCGGTGTTGTAAGACCTAGTTGGCTCCAGTTATATAAGTTCCTTAAGTGGTTCTTCGTGTATAACTGAGGCAGATTCGAATTGGGCATTGCTTACTTGGTTTGCGTGTCAGCCCCGATTCAAGAAGAGATTTCCGTATGACCTGGATTTAACAATCAGAAGGAAGTCATCTTGTGTATGGTAAACTGATAGAGGACAATTACACCATACGTCAACAGTTTGGTTGAAAAGCCAGTATTGCTGACACAAGCCTTTGGCATCGGTCAAAGCAACTCCTAGGCCTGTAACGGACGTCAGCTAGGGGAATCAAGTGCGTGACGATCTGTGGGGGATCCAGAGACGTAAGGAAGGCGACAGTAGCCAATTCGCTTGGAGGGCTTGAGTTGGTCTCTGCTACATCCCAGGCCAAAGTCTTATAGTAGGCTAGTGTTTGTAGTCAGTTTGTACTGGCCGATGTTCAAACTGGACGAGGTCCCGAGGTTTTTCTGCAAGGCAGTTTCCTCGTTAAAAAAACGTTTGGTGTCTTGTGTGCTTTTACTTTCCGCATTATAACTCTGATTTATAATTAAAGCAACAAGCAGTACGTTATTGCCTAACTGTCGAGATTACTCCAGTTAGAGGTTTGGATATTGATTTTTGAGATCGTCCAGACTTTAACCATAAGACTCACGAGCCAAAACAAAAAGTTGGTAGTATTTCGGTACCCCTTCTTTTTCATACTTCTCTTGAGAGTTGGGAAGCGCAGGTAGGCGATAATGTACCTTTGTGGTTGTTTATTCTACGGTCCTTCTCTTTTGCAATAAGGCCATTCAAGAACTGATACATTACATACAAGATTGAAGGAAGCAATGTACGGCTGCACTCGGTGTTGTAAGACCTAGTTAGCTCCAGTTGTATAAGTTTCTTAAGTGATTCTTTTTACAACTGGGGTAGAGACAAGTTGGGCATAGTTTACTTGTCAACCCCCCGCTTGTAAAGTAGATCCATATGACCTGGAGCAATCTGAAGGAATTCAACTTACGTGTAGGGGGGTAAAAATATCAAGACACGTGTTAGCATCATCAAGAAGGAGTACCGTAAGGAGGATGAAACTCGAAGTACTGAATAGCTCGTAAGAGCCATAACTCTTAAAGATACATCAAAGAGAAGAATACATCGAAGACCAGCAGGACCGCGAGGAATAAGATGTAAACGAATGGAAGAACAACTCGTAAACTACATCAAAGAGCAGTGAAATAAAGGAATCCTCAAAGGACATTCCGAAGGCCACCGACTTACTCGACAACTTCTGACACCACCACAATTGTGTATTTTGTCTTATTAGCTGTAATCCACTTGTAGTTCGATCTATATAAAGCGAGCTTGAGCTCATCTGTAAGGGTTGGATTTTTTTTTATAAGTCTTGGGACGTTTCAGTGAGATTAGGTTAGTATTGGTTCTCCTCAAGTCTTTGAGCACAACATCTATGTAGAGATAACCAGATAAACACTTTATATTAATGATAGATCTTTACTTTGTCATTTATAGCATGCTTTCATCTTCATCGAAATTGTTCATAGTCTATCTCGACACTATGTTTCCACTAGGACTCATCTCTAAATCATAGGATGAATGTTATAATTTTTTGGTTGTTAGGTATAATGTCTCTAAGCAGATTTTATACCGACACAGATTGGCGCTAGAAACAGGGATTGATTAAAACAACTAAAAAAGCAGGGGGTACATAAATACTACCAACTTTTCGTTTGGGCTCGTGAGTCTTATGGTAAGATATGGACAATCTCAAAAATCAATATCCAAATATGATAACCGGAGTGGGATCACAAGTGACCGGTCCAACTCAAGATAAATCTTGGCAAACCCCCTGGATGGATTATGGACCAACTCGACGGTTATTAATAACGTACTTCTTGTGTTTGCTTTAATTATATAATCATAGAATATAATGCAAAAAGTAAAGCACACAAGACAAAAGAGATTTTTTTTAACGAGGAAACTACGAACTGTAGAAAAACGTCGGGACCTCGTCCGGATTGAACACCACATAGTACAAGCTGCCTACAAACACTACTATAAGACTTCGGTATGGGATGTAGCAGAGACCAACTCAAGCCCTCCAAGAGAATTGGCTACTGTCGCACTCCTTACGTCTCTAGATCCCCCACAGATCGTCTCGCACTTGATTCCCCTAGCTGACGTCCGTTATAGGCCTAGGAGTTGCTTTAACCGCTGTTAAAGGCTTGTGTCAGTAATTTCGGCTTCGCAACCTCAATTATCAACTATATGTTTGAATTGTCCTCTTTAGTTTGACATACACAAAGTGACTTCCTTCGGATTGCTCCAGGTCATATGGAAATCTACTCACAAGCGGGGGCTGACAACTAAACCAAGTAAACTATGCCCAACTTGTCTTTACCTCAGTTGTAAAAAGAATCACTTAAGAAACTTATACAACTGGAGCTAACTAGGTCTTACAACACCGAGTGCAGTCGTGCGTTGCTTCCTTCAACCTTGCATGTAACGTATCAGTTCTTGAATGACCTTATTGCAGAAGAGAAGGACCATAGAATAGACAAGAACATGATCAGGTTAGCAAGGTTACAGGTTAATCTGAATACAATCACAGAGGTACAAGTTGCCAAGGTTACATGTTAATTTGATAACAACCTACCTGTGTTTCCCAACTCTCAAGAGAAGTCTTTATAGTCGTTCGGTAAATCCCACAAAGGAACTGCTACCTAATATAGGATGACTATACCACAACAAGCTTACACCGAAGTGCAAAGAGTTTACGATCAATTCCACAGAGTAACTTCACGTATGCTTGATGCCTGTGGTTTTCGTTCTTTAACCCTCTATTTATAACACGCAATAAGATAAGTTGCTTAGGAATAAAGCAACTAGTTTCTTGACCTACAAGTTAGCAAGTTCCCGTTGTTTTTACCTGAAAAACATATGTACCGTTATGAGTACTTTTGTAGTGATGGAGATCAAAATCGAACAAGACTAGTTTAAACCAAGTCAATGGTCGTTCCAGTTTTGCTTCGGTCACAGAGAGGATAAAGGTGATCTAGGGAGGAAAACAGTGAAAAAAACTTGAGATCAGGTTGAGAATGTGTGTTTCTGGGTCTGAGAGTTCAAGATCTCCGTCGTGAGTGTGACTGGAGACCTCAAGGCTAGAAGTGTGTTGAATACTCAGGTTTGTTCCGAGGTTCTGGTGTTTTCAAGTGTTCTAGTTGTTCTGCCTTAGAAGATAGAGGAAGCCTCTTATAGTGTTGAACTCGCCCTAATCTCTCGACAGAGAAGGTGGAAGTCGTGGAAGACTGGAGGACATGAGTTGTGCTATGTAACCGCTAGAGTCGTGTAGAACGTCTCCACTCAGCACCATCTTCTTGTAATTTTCCATCATCTCTATCAGTTTCTTTCATAACTGTCATAGACCGCCAGACCAATACCCCTAAAGTTATCCCCCAGTGTGATGTTTTGATATCTCGAGTAGAAATGCAGACGTTGCACTGTACTATGTTTGGCCAGAACAATGTTGTGTGGCCATAAGTGTAGCACAAATGTTGTGTGGCCATGAGTGTATGGTTGTGGCCTATGTTTGGTAGCGCCATGGATGTGGCGTCATGACCTTATGGCCATGTCCTTGGCCTTTGGCCAAGGCAAATGGTGGCGTCATGGATGTGGCGCCATGGATTTTGCGCCATGGACTAGTGGCCATGGCTTTGGTGGCGCCAAGGATTGTGGCGCCATATATTTTGCGCCATGGCCTTGGTGGCGCCATGGATTATGGCGCCATAGATTTTGCGCCATGCCCAAGTGGTCATGGGCATGGCCTTGGCCCTTGGCCAGGCTGGATGTGGCGCTATGGCCTTATGGCCAAGGCCTCGGTCTTTGGCCAAGGCAATTTTTGTGATGCATTTGGCCACACCATCTCTGATTATGGCATGTTTGTGTACTTGGGCTATGACGTATTTTTAGGCCGTGGCATGCTCAGCCATGACATATTAGGCCATTATGTGTTAAGTTATGGCATGCCTAAGTCTACTTAGCCTATTGTATACTTCTCAGAGAGTTCTGGACAGGCCTAGAACCATGATGGATCTGAGGTTTTTATTACGACTAAGGTGATGAGCCGTCTTTTAAAGAGGAAATCCGAGAGGGTGCGTCTCTATCAATTCTCCACCATAGTACCAGTGAGCAATTTAGTTCTGATGTCGAGGAATTCGAAGCGATGTCGGCATGAAGTAAATTGGTGGTATTATGAGTTGGTGGGCTGCTTAGCGTCGCGCTATGATATTATTCTCTCCACCCGGGAGCTATAATAGAGAACTCATAGGGAACATATTTAGTTTTGCAAGACATGTTGTATTCTGAAACTATAGAAATCTGTCTAAGTAGACAATCACCTCTTGGCAAGGCATAACCTATGTAGTCGATCTCGGGCGTCTCGGCCGAGATCTCGCCGGTTTTACCGGTGTCGGCCCCTGGCCGAGACGAAAACACCGGTATTCAAGAAACGGTTTTTTCACGAAATTATCGGTTGACTCGGCCGAAACTCGTCCGATACCAGTCACCGAAATTCTCTAATTTCGGTAAATTTAATTGAAAAAAATTCTAAACCTAAAACAAAAATGAATCATCAATTAAGTTTTAGGAAGACAAATGATGTACAGGGAAATGAGTGAGTAAGAAGAAAAAGAAAAGATTACTTCTGATATGTAAGTTCACCAATATATGATGAACTTTAAAATAGATTACAAAATCAAACAAAAAATACACAAAGAGTGGATCTTTATTGTCATGATGCTGCGAAGTTGTTGTTAGATGATCCATGTTTCTCTTCAATTGATCGAAGTTGTTGTTGTTAGATGATCCATGTTTCTCTTCAATTGATCGTGTAGCGTGAACAGGGCCGTAGCAAGTATTTTTGGGGCCCTAGGTAAACACACGAAACGTGGGCCTGTATAAGCAAAAAAAAATAAAAAATTGCGCAATGTGATAAAAAAGTAAATTATAAATTGTCAAACAAACCAACTTGGCAAAGAAAATGTCTAAAAATACTACTCCCTCCGTTTCTTTTATATAGGCGGAGTTAGGGCTTTTCTATGTTTCAAATTATAGGCGGAGTACAACTATCAAGACAACCTTTTACAATTTATACCTTTAATAATAACACATAGGTAATTGTGTTTGGAATAAGACAAAGGGTAAAACAAGAAAAAACATGAAAAATTATGATTTCAAAAATATTTTCTTAATCTAAGAGAATTGGTCTCTCCGCCTATATAAAAGAAACGGAGGGAGTAAGAAAACAATTTATCTTATTACAAAAAGTCCACCCCCAACCATTTCCGACGCGAAATCGTAAATTATATTATCCAAATTAATTTTACTTAACATCTCAATCTCAATACATAACATTCATAATCAATTCAATCTTTCATTTGACATCGTCGACCGAAGGTAACTCTTAATTAATTTCAACTTCGAAAAACTTCGTTCAGCTGAAGCAACTGTAACTCGGGTTGTCAATAAAATTTTGTATGATACAAACCGCATTTGGGTAGCATCCTTCCATGTCTTTTAATTCAAAACTTCAATTGCTTTACCAGTATCCGCAGGCACAAAATCTTTCAAGACTTTCAATACCACATATAAGTCATTCCCATGAATATCAGAACCCATATCATGCTTTAGATAACTTAAGAAGAAATCAAAAAGCCGGATGAAAGACAAAAAAAGATAGTACATATGTAATCTATAATCTAGGTTTTAATCCGACTTTTTTTTTTCTTTTTTTCTTGGTGAACTTTAATCTGGGCTCAAATTCAAAGAGAATGAACGCATATTTGTTAAACACTATATACATGAGAAATTATTTTTGGGGGCCCCTAGCATTTGGGGGCCCTAGGCGGCTGCCTAGCTCGCCTAGGTCATGCTACGGCCCAGACTGCGTAAATTCATACCGAGAATAAGGAAGTGAAAGAAACAGAGGAAGCAGCCGCCGTAGGTTTAGCTATTAGTGAAGTTCTCATTTGAAAATAGAATTACTATTGCTACCACCCTTGGATGGATGGACGTGTGTTTTTACTTTATGTAGTCATGTGACTTGTGTCTTTGTTTCGGACGTGTGCCATGAGTCATACAGTATAAACTTAAGTTTGGGTGCTCCGCTCATTGGGCCGACCAACTGGAGGGCCCGAAGGACCCGAAGTGAGGGAGTCCCTTTTATGGCCACGTTTTTGTCAAATGTCCAGTAACAAAATTGAATCAATTTGACAAAAAAGATTGCAAAATTTTTCAACGATGAAATGACTAAGTAGTCCTTATCAAATCCAATAATTACCCTTCCATATCTTTTTACTATTTACACCCATCTCTCTATTACACCACCAATAACATCCACCACCGCCATCACCACACCACACCACCACCATCAGCTCCGCCGCCACCAACTCCGTCACAAACCACCACACCACAACCACCACCATCAGCAGCTACGCCACCAACCCCCGCATTACAACCACCAACACCTCCGCCACCACACCCATAAGCACCTACGCTGCCACCATTTCATGTCCAACTCATCCACCTCACCACCACCATCAGCAGCTACGCGGCCACGTGATCCGCCACCAACCACCACCCTCACAAGCACCACCTCCACCATCAGCAGTCAGCACCGCCACCGCCACATAGAACACCACTAGCTCCGCCAACCACCACAAGCACCAGAGTGTCTCACGTGCTGGACATGGATGCGCGCGTGAGTGACTGCACGTTTTTTTTCTCCGGCAAAAATGAAGAGGGTGAGATTCGAACTCCAAACCATGCCCTGAACCTCCTACGGTCTTAACCACTAGGCTACTTCATCAGCTTCTGCTATTTACAGGCAATATTTTATGTTTTTTTTTAAAGTAAAATATGTTCAAATTATTTTGTAAAATATATTTAAATTACATAATTTTTTAAGAAGGATAACTGTATACTTTAGAGAAGAATCGTCAGTCTGCAACTAAGTGATAAAAATAAATATTTGGTTAACAAGAAGTTCTTTAGTAATATTGGTTTCACAATAAAGAGTGGTATGTGCAGGTTAATTTCTTCGGTCGGCCCTTCCACCATGGCAGCGGTGTTCTAGTATATATGATGAATATGCATAAACTTCTGATTTGTTTACATGATATTATTATACATGCACTATGATAACCATTCTTACTAATATTTGAAAGACACAAATTAACATCTAGAAAACCAGCATATGCTTATGAATTGCCTAGACTAAACTTTAAAACTTGATATAATAAATGTATGCATAAATATTTTTAGGAGATCCAAAATAAGATTCCGAGATGGGCACCGAGATTTCACCGAGAATCTCACTGAGATAAACTTGTCTCAGACCGAGACGAGACAAAAACCGAGATCGACCACATAGGGCATAACAGAAGGATATTTTACATTTTTACCCCTCTTCCATTTTTCACCATCTACATTAAATCCCCTGGTTAGTGTGGAACAATAATGTTTCACACTAAGCATCATATGGTGAGAGCAATCTTAATAATCCTTTAGGTTCTTATGGTACCAATAACATCAAAGATTATAACGAGCTAATATTCTAATGTGAATCATAGCTATGATGTAAAAGCTGAGAATGAGACGCAATATGAACATGCAAGTGTAGTTGGCTAAAAGTTTTTTTTTTTTTTTTAGGGAATAGAAGAAAGGATGGCCGTGGAGCCACAACGCCGCAAGTATTATTATATATTTCTTTTTTTTTTTTATTATTATTTGAAAAAGGCGCCTTATTAGAAAACAAGGGAAATTAGTCTTGTACATTTCCAGATGGGAGCC
>JAJJMA010281930.1:27352-37657 GCA_023529015.1 Papaver nudicaule | reverse complement strand
AAAACAAGGGAAATTAGTCTTGTACATTTCCAGATGGGAGCCTAGCTACAAGTTGGGTCCCAACCCCTTTCTGAATAGCGAAACCTATTCTAATAAAGAGGAAATTACCAACATTAGTATAAACATTATGCCTAGCCATATATGTCTTCAGTCTACTGAAGACATATATGTCTTTATTAGAAACATTATTAGTTTTGTTATTATTATATTTATTCGTGGCGCCATGGGTTTCATGGGTCCACAACCTTTGTGGCGCCGTGATTTTTTTATTTATATTATTCGTGGCGCCATGGGTTTCATGGGGCTACAACCTTTGTGGTGCCACAAGCTTTTGTGGCGCCGTGACTTTTCTAAGTAGGGAACACTGTGCTTAGTGAGATTCCCAGTATTATGTATATGAATATATACTTAGGCTAGGTCTTAGCCAAGAAAAGAAAAAGAAAGGAGAGGTTTTACCCGTTTTAGCAGAGAACTTTTCCTCCTTCTTTCGTTGTCGTGATCAAGTCCTTGTTCCACTTTGATCATCTCCACTTGGCGATTGGTTTTGATTTCTTTAGCAACGTTTTTGGTGTAACTTGGGTGGCGTACTTTCCAGTAAGAAAGAAGCGTCCATTGGTGTTCAAAGTTGAATCCGTAGTGCTGAGCGAGGTGGAGCCCCGACGCTTTACGATATAATGACCAATCCAGTGGTAGCCCGCAGTAGCAGTTGGTAGAGAGACACCGGGGAAGTCGATCGCATTCTTGTTCTTGATGTAGATCTGAATGTATCCAATTTTGGTGTAGAACATGTGCCTTCCCGTCTTATATCATCTTAATGTGTTCATTGTGGAGATCATATACTCTCAATATTCCCTTGTAGAGAATTCTTCCAAAGCACGATGATTGCGCCAAGTCCCCAATCGTTGAAGAGGGTGTTGGAGTTAAAATAGGCGAACTACTCGATGAAGATGTTCACCTCGTCGTCTTTACTGAGTAGTTAAGTTCTAGGAGTATATCGTTGTAAATTCTGACAGTTCGCGTTTTGTGTGTTCCCTAGTGTTTGCGCCATATCTCCTAGATCACTTGTTGTATCATCATGAAATTTCGACACATAGTAGTAGACATCCAGGAGAATATTGTGTCCAAAAATATCTTCGAGTATCTTCGTAGGTTTTTCGCGGTATTTGACGTGGTCTTGATCATCATCCTTGTCTGCGTGTTCAGTATGCGCTGTAGTATTCGTGGCATATCTCCCAAACCCCATTCTGGATTAACACGAAATTTTAGTATGTCCTGGGAGATGTACAGAGTGAGATCGTGTCCAAAAATATCTCAAAGATTCCTTGTATATTTTTCAAACCGACTTTTCTTTGTAACTAAAATTCCTGGCGTAAGAAGTTCTGACAGTTTTTCTTTCCTTCAATGTTCACGCCATATTTTCCAAATTACATGTTGGATCGCAACGAAAATTTAACATGTCTTACTAGGTACTTATAGTAAGATAGTATCCAAAAATATCCCCACTATTCCTTATAGATTTTTTTAAACCAATCGTTCTCGTTTTGTATCGTTGCGGCGCAGGAATTTCTAACGATCTGTCCTCTTGCGTATGCTCCAATGTTTGTACCGTATATCCCAAAAAATGTAGGGTTATTGTGTGAAATTTTACCAAGTGGTAGTAGGCACCCACATGAAGATTGTGTACAAGTTTCACTCCAGGATACTTCACAAGCTCTCCGCAGCAATCGTTTCGGCTTTGTATGCACGTCCTAACCACTTGCTTTGGAATATACTGTGATATTTACACCATATATCTTGAACCACAAATTAGATCGCTATGAAATTTGACACGTAACAGTAGACACCTGTAGGAGGATGGTGTATAAAAATTTCTTCGAGATTCTTTATACATTATCCGCACCAACCATCTTTCTGCGACATAAGTTCTGCACAGGAACTGTCTGTACTTCTTCACGTATGCTCCAATTCTTGTGCTGTATTTCCCAAACCACTTATGGGATTGATGTGAAATTTTAGTAGACTCTATTAGGCATATCTAGGAGGATCGTGTCTAAAATCTTCGTATCTTTTACCAATTCTCAGTGATGCTTGTTTTGTGAAGGCCATTGTTCAACGAACTTGGTGTGTAGTCGTGAAAGCACTCTCGAGTAGATTTGTTCCACGGAAACCCAATATAAAATAATTCCTTCACATGATGGTTTATAATATTCAATTGGTAACTCTAACGCTAAGGCTACAGGTGATGGTGTCAATCCAGGGTTGATGAAGACTGGGAGGACATTTTGTGGAGCTACAGAGATATACGGTGGCGGAAATATCTTGTGAGGCTAAGGTTAGGGAAACATCTTATTGTAAAAGACGTCTTGTGGGAAAGATAATTTTCTCTTTTGTGGCACTGTGGGAATTTTTTGTGAAAGGTGTTTATTGGCTCCATGAGCACGGAGCCACATAAACAATTTTGATGGAAGGTGTTTCGCTAATTTTTGTAGAAGGTATCTTGTGGCTCCACTACTGCAGAGCCACGAGAATAATTTATGGTGGAAGGTGTGGGGTTACAGGAATACTTTGTGGTAGAAGGTATTTGAGGATTTGGAAATTGTGAGAGTCCAGTGAGATAAATACCTTTAAATCCCGTATTAGGGTTCCTGCTTGCACACTGCTTGCTCCAGAGGCTCTAAAATCTTCATCCGACCTCTGATTTCTATGTTTGGCCCCAATTTTCAAAGGGGAAAGACTCGCCTTTTCACTTACGCAGGTCGTTCGTAACAGCGGTGGCTCCTTGTCGATGATTTAGGATAATGCGTCCTTCTAACACGTTGGGGTATAATCATAAGTGAACACATGTTGTGTGGAAAGTCTTTCCTATTCTCCACTCATTGGCACGTTTTTGAAGTTTTTGCGCTTGGAATGCTCCACTTTGTCATCTTTTTAATCTGGGTTGCCACCGAAGGATGTTGGATACATGTTGATGACGACAATGAGGTCCGCCTAAACCATATAAGGGTGATGAAATCTACTTTCAAATTTTTCGTGATGAGGGTATCCCTCGTTGCTAGTGATATCTGAGAGAAGCGCTACGACCATGATACTTCTAGCTTGCTCGAAAGATGAAAACTTGGTGACATTGCTACCAGGAAGATTCTGCGAAGATATGAATCCTGGCGCACATAGATCCTCCAAAGGTTTCTGTAGACGTGTACACGATCTCGTTGTTGAAGTCAAACTCATTTTTGTTTCTTTGCAAAACACTTGTAGTAAGGAATCCCTGGTGGCTTTCAGGTTTCCGTAGAGGCGTTGGTAGTGATGTCAGCATTGATTAGAGTTCTTCTCTTGGGTATTCCTTCCTTCGAGAGATCTGTAGCGGATAGTCCCCTGCTGCATGGATATCTCTGCTCGAGTAGGTTCTTCCATGATGATGAAGCGCTTTGGTAGAGACAGGGGGACATCTGTTGTACTTCATGTTTTCCTTTGATAAAATTTCGCCATTGATTGGGTCGTGGCATCCAGTATTCCTAATAGTGTTTGGTGGAGTGAAGAACGGCTGTGGCGAGGAATCCCCAGCCATGTTTTCTGATATCTTATCGACGTCTCTCGTTGGGCTCGCCTTTCCTCGTGCAGAAACATGTTGTTCGTCGGCTTCCTTCAACATTCTTGTGTATTGGCTTTTCGGAGATGGTGGAGGCTCCCAAAATCAGAGTATTCTCTTTAGTTATTGAGAATAATCGAATCAGGGTAATCCGATTGTTCCATCCTTGTCCAGGCGCTTAATCCTTCTTAGGCTTCGGTTCTCTTGCAGATGATTTTGCGGCCTTGTAGAGCATGTTCGAAAGCGTTAGGATCTCTAAGAGAGCTCAGGAACCGTTTCGTTTATATAAAGTTTGAATTCTGAACTTCTTCCAGTGAGGAGTATCCCATGGAAGATGGATCTTCAGGATAAGGAGGTTGGTGTGGACGAAATAGAGATGCGCCCTTTTCTTCTTCATTCTCCAGGGGTTTCTCTCGATCGAGTAGCAAAGTTGGATTGTTGATTATGCTTCCATTCAGGGTGTCTTGAGAATCTAACTACTGGAGTTTATGGTTGCAGTGGTAACTCTGGAAGTCCCCTTGTTTCGTCGTCATTCTCTTGGTGATGATGGGGTGTCCTTCTCTTTAGTGTTTGTTGATAAATCTCATGTTGCCACGGGTACTATGAGCCTCTTCACTCCTTAGGGGTGTATCCCTTTCTGATAGTTCAAGTTCGGTTTTGGCGTCGTGACTTGCGGCGCCATAACTTGTGGCGTTATGACTTATGGTGTTGTGACTTGTGTTGTGATCTTTGACTCATGTTGTCACCTGAAGTCCTCGAAGCTAAGTCTGAAGTTGCGTGCCTTTGGTGTGTTACCTCTGTAGTTGGGTTCCTATTCTTACCCCCTTTCATTGATGGCTCTCATGGACAGTAATTTGTTGTTGTATTGTTTGTTGATTAATCCTCTATCACTGTGGGTATTGTGAGCCTCTTTGCTTCTTAGGGGTTTGGCCTTCTCCAGCCGCGCAGGTGCAGTCGTGGCGGATCTTTTGCAGCTTCATGGAAGGCTCGGTAGACATGGATCATTATGTTGGTGCAGAGCTCCACCAATTGTAGTTTTTTTACGTTCGGGTCCTGACATAAGAGGGCTTGGATCCTATTCTGATACGAAAGATGCGGTAAAACGCATTCACCATCTTGCTCCATGTACACATGATGCTCAGGCAAGGTTGTTGTACCAAGTACAGGTTCTGCGGAGCTTCGAGTATTCTCTGAGTCTCAGCACGTGGTGATATTCGTGTTCCCCTCTTGGGAAGAGGGATCCTCTACGCTTATTATGGGTACGGTTGTCGGTGTTGGTGAACAGGTAATGTTGTTTCCTTTCCTCAGCTTCACAGTAGTCTGGGTCATGATTTTTGTTGTTGAGGCCCCGTTGGAGTAAGGGTCGCCTCATCATCCTAGATGTGGATCACAACGGTGTTAGTACTAGCAGCAGTTCTGGGAGTTCCTTTGGCTTGTGAACCTAGTGCTGGTTTCGCAGTTAGAGTTTTGAGATGAGCCAAAACTTCAACTTGGGTCTTGATCCGTCTTTCTGGAAGATCGTCTCGACACTTGGCTAGTTCCTCAATGGTTAGTGTCCTTGGCACTTCCTTTTTCTTTAGGGTGGTAGCATTGATCCTGATCGAAGATGAGGGGTTACTACAAGGCGTGCTAACTAGATCTGGGTCTGCAAGATTTGTTGGGACGGCAGGAGTCGCTGGAACATCAGGGTTTACAGAGGTAACGTCAGGAGTAGTTAGAGTAGGCGTGACAATGGGTGCGACAGGGGTTGTTGAGACAGTGAGTGTTACATGGAAGCATCGAGAGTGGTCTGGATGCTGGGAACGACGTCGAATTTGGGTGGACTGGTAGGTGTTGCGCTGGAAGTTACAACACCTTCAGTTGAAGAGTTGGGATATTTTATTGTGTGACCCCTGAGTTCAACCATTCTTGAGAGAGTTTTATGAGACCGAGAGATTAATCTCCCACTGTGGTCGCCAAATGTTTTTACCTGAAAAACATATATACCGCTATGAGTACTTTTGTAGTGCTCGAGATCAAAATCGACCAAGACTAGCCAAGTCAATGGCCGTTCCAGAGGGAAACAGTGAAAGAAACTTGAGATCAGGTTGAGAATGTGTGTTTCTGGGTGTGAAATTTCAAGATCTCCGTCGTGAGTGTGACTGGGGACCTCAAGGCTAGACGTGTGTTGAATACTCAGGTTTGCTCTGAGGTTCTAATGTTTTCAAGTGTTTTAGTTGTTCTGCCTTGGAAGATAGAGGAAGCCTATATTTATAGTGTTGAACTCACCTGATCTCTCGACAGAGAAGGTGGAAGTCGTTGAAGAGTGGAGGAGTGGAGGACATGAGTTGTGCTCTATAACTGCTAGAGTCGTGTAGAACGTGTCCACTCAACACCATCTTTTTGTAACTGTCCATCATCTCTATCAGTTTCTTTCTTAACTATCATAGACCGCCAAACCAATACCCCTAAAATCATCCCCCCTGTGTGATGTTTTGATATCTCGTGTAGAAATGCAGACGTTGCACTGTACTATGTTTGGTCAGAACAATGTTGTGTACCCATGAGTGTGGCACAAATTTTTTGTGGCCATGCGTGTGTGGTTGTGGACTAAGTTTGGTAGCATCATGGATGTGGTGCCATGGCCTTGGCCTTTGTCCAAGGAAAGTGGTGGCGTAAAGGCTGTGGCGCCATGGATTTTGTGCCATGGTCTTATGGCCAAGGCAATTGTGGCGCCATGGATGTGGCGCCATAGATTTTGCGCCATGGCCTTGGTGGTGCCAAGTATGTGGCGCCATAGATTTTTCTCCACGGCCTTGGTGGCGCCAAGGATTGTGGCGCCATAGATTTTACGCCATGGTCTAGTGGCCATGGCCTTGGTGGCGCCAAGGATTGTGGCGTCATAGATTCTGTGCCATGGCCTAGTGGCCATGGCCTTGGTGGCGCCAAGGATTGTGGCACCATAGATTTTGCGTCGTGGCCTTGGTGGCGCCAAGGATTGTGGCACCATAGATTTTGCGCCATGACCGTGGTGGCGCCAAGGATTGTGGCACCAAGGATTGTGGCGCCATAGATTTTGCGCCATGGCCTAGTGGCCATGGCCTTGTCCCTTGGACAAGACTGTATGTGGTGCCATGGCCTTATGGTCACGGCCTCGGTCTTTGGCCAAGGCAATTTTTGTGAAGCATTTGGCCACACCATCTTTGATTATGGCATGTTTGTGTACTTGGGCTATGGCGTATTTTTAGGCCGTGGCATGTTTAGCCATGACATATTAGGACATTCTGTGTTAAGTTATGGCCTGCCTAAGTGTGTTTAGGCTATTGTATACTTCTCAGAGAGTTCTGGACAGGCCTAGAACCATGATGGATCTGAGGTTTTTATACGACTAAGGTGTTGAGCCGTCTTTTAAAGAGGAAACCCTAGAGGGTGCGTCTCTATCTTGACCGAGATTAGGCGAGGGCCCGGGGTCTTTAAAAATTGAGGAGGAAACCCGAGAGGGTGCGTCTCTATCAATTCTCCACCATGGTACCAGTGAGCAATTTTGTTCCGATGTCGAGGAATTCGAAGCAATGTCGGCATGAAGTAAATTGGTGGTATTATGAGTTGGTGGGCTGTTTAGCGTCGCGCTATGATATTATTCTCTCCACCCGGAAGCTATAAGAGAGAACTCTAGGGAACATATTTAGTTTTGCAGAACATGTTGTATTCTGAAACTATAGAACTTTGTTTGAGTAGACAATCACCTCTTGGCAAGGCATAACAGAAGGACATTTTACATTTTTACCCCTCTTCCATTTTTGCCATCTACACCTGTGTAAACGAACCCGTTACTTGACTTGCACACAAAGAAACCCTAGATTTATCTCAATTGGAAATCTTTAAACATTTATCTGCCAAGTGTTTTGTTAGGTCAAAAACACTTCAAGATAGAGATCGAACAGACCAGAGATAAAGGAGTCAGAAGTTTAACCCGCGTGAAATTCTAGAAGAATATCCACGTGGACGGTTCGGGAACTGTCCTTCTGAATTCCGGTCAAATTCATCGAATCTGTGGTTCACGTCATGTACGTGTAAAGATTGACTTTTTGGAACTCAAGAGTGAAATCCGGAGTCACTGTTCACGAACCGGTTCGTGAACCGCCGTTGTTCAGAATTAGGATTTAACTAGATCCGATGGAAGTTCTGGCTTGGGCCAGTACTTAGACGTGTTATTACGCCCTCAGCTATAATCCACTGGACTCTTCTCTAGAGTACTCCTTTAGATTCATATGTTTCCTACATGTGATTTGCAAGCAAACCATTGCACTGGAAAGGGCATCGAATCTATCTCATGCATCTTGTAACCTTAGTATTGTGGGAACAAATACTAACATAACTCATGGTTATGTAGACAATAATACAAAATCTCAATCTCTATAACTCTACTAAAGTAGCCGACTATTTCGAAAGATATAATAAGTAGAATAGAAGAATTTCCGTAAAAGTCATAACTCCTACTAACCTTTTGTCGATGAAGGATATTCGATGTCTTCTCTATGCACTGTCTTCGTCTTTAAGGTCTCTATTACTTTGTCTATGAAAAAGAAGGGGTACCGAAATACTACCAACTTTTCGTTTTGGCTCGTGAGTCTTATGGTTGAAGTATGGACGATCTCAAAAATCAATATCCACACTTATAACTGGAGTTGTTAGACCTCGACAAAGAGTACTTTGGAGTCAACTTCACAGTTATGCAATAACGTACTACTTGGTGCTTTAATTATAAATCAGAGTTATAATGCGGAAAGTAAAAGCACACAAGACACCAAACATTTTTTTAACGAGGAAACTGCCTTGCAGAAAAACCTCGGGACCTCGTCCAGTTTGAACACCGCCCAGTACAAACTGACTACAAACACTAGCCTACTATAAGACTTCGGTCTGGTATGTAGCAGAGACCAACTCAATCCCTCCAAGCGAATTGGCTACTGTCGCCTTCCTTACGTCTCTGGATCCCCCACAGATCGTCACGCACTTGATTTCCCTAGCTGACGTCCTTTACAGGCCTAGGAGTTGCTTTGACCGATGCCAAAGGCTTGTGTCAGCAATACTGGCTTTTCAACCAAACTGTTGACGTATGGTGTAACTTTCAGTTTACCACACACAAGATGACTTCCTTCGGATTGTTAAATCCAGGTCATACGGAAATCTACTTCACAAATCGGGGCTGACACGCAAACCAAGTAAGCAATGCCCAATTTGTATCTACCTCAGTTATACACGAAGAACCACTTAAGGAACTTGTATAACTGGAGCCAACTAGGTCTTACAACACCGAGTGCAGCCGTGCGTTGCTACCTTTCCAAACTTGTTGAGTAACGTATCAGTTCTTGAATAGCCGTATATCAGAAGAGACGGACTTTAGAATAGACAAGAACGTGATCAGGTTACCAAGGTTACAGGTTAATCCGATTTCAACCAAAGATGGTTTCAATCTCCTACCTGTGCTTCCCAACTCTCTAAGGAAGTCTTTTATAGTCGTAGGGAGTTCCCAGAGGAGCTGCAACCTATAGAGGATGACTATACCACAACAAGCATTCACCGAAGTGAAAAGAGTTTACGCTCCCTTCCCTAAGGACCTTCACGTATGCTTGAAGCTTGCGGTATTTGTCCGTAGATACCTCTTTTTATAGCACTCAATAAGATAGGTTGCTTTGGAATTAAGCAATCAATTACTTGTCCCACAAGTTAAGGAAACCCTAAACTTGATAACCAAGTAATAGAGATTAATCTCAATTGGAATTCTTTTTAGAGTTATCTGCCAAGTGTTTTGTTGGCTCAAAAACACTTCAAGATAGAAATCCAACAGACCAGAGATAATCTTATCTTATTGACTCATTGAGGATCGTTAGATGGAACACAAAATATATTCTGTTATTCACAAGTCCATCTAAGAGATAAAGGAGTTTTGAATTTGACTCAGAGTGAAATTCTAAGAGAATATTCACTAAATTCGACAACCAGTGAGATGCCCACGTCAGGTTCCCGTACTGGTACGTGAACAAAATAGCCATATCGAACTCAGGAGAATTTCCGAGTGTCTGGTACGCAAACCGGTTCGGGAACCGCCTGCCTGTCAAATTTGGTCAAATCTGGATTCCGCTGGAAGTACTGGGCTGAACCAGAACTTAGACGTGTGTACGTCCTCAGCTGTGATCCATGGACTCTTTGCTCCAGAGTACTCCTTTAGATTCATCCATATCCAACTAACAGTTTGCAAGCAAACCATTTCAATGGACACATGGCGTCGAATCTATCTCATTCATTCTTGTACTCACAGTATTTGTGGGATCGAACACTGGTCATGACACAAGGCCACGTTACACAAGAATACGATCTCAATCGCTATTATCACTACTAAAGTAGTCGACTATATTTCGAAAGAATAGAGAAAGTAGAATAGAAGAATATCCATAAAGTCATAACTCCTACTAACCTTTTGTCGATGAAGAATAATTGATGTCTTCTTTGTCTTCACAGTCTTCGTCTTCAAGGTCTCTACTACTTTGTCTATATCCCAATTCCGAAATCTAAACTCTAGTAGGCTAAATCAAGAATTGAGTTTTGACACCTAAAACTGACAACTAGCTTGACATACCAACGCTAGTGGGTTTGACCGGACAATGCCCTAACAATCTCCCCCTTTGTCAATTTTAGTGACAAAACCAATTTACATATGGATTCAAATAATATACAAT
>JAJJMA010281930.1:0-12352 GCA_023529015.1 Papaver nudicaule | reverse complement strand
ATTACCTAACTGTTGAGATTACTCCAGTTAGAGGTTTGGATATTGATTTTTGAGATCGTCCAGACTCTTTACCATAAGACTCACGAGCCAAAACGAAAAGTTGGTAGTATTTTGGTACCCCTTCTTTTTCAGACCCAGCTTTCTCTTTTTTACGACATAGTCAGGAAAGACAACCCTAGAGTGCAACAAATATTAGACCGTTGTGGGTTTTCAGGCATGTTCCATGTGAAGCTATTGAATGCTGACAACTTAATGGCTGAGGCTTTAATGGAGCGGTGGTTTAAGAAAACCGGGACTTTTCATTTTTGTAGAGATACGCAAGCAGGTCAATGGCTATAGACTGGTCAATTGGCAATTATGCCGCTTAATAACTGAATTAATTGAATTTAAACGCCAAATTAAAAAAATAATAAAAATAATAAAATAACAATTTGGATTCGATTTTAGAACCATTAGATAGATCATGTAAAAATACGCAAAACCGACTATTAGAACGCACAATTCGGGTATCGGATGAATATGTTACAAGTCGTGCACAATTGGACGTATGGGCTGTGACTACTATTCATTTTTGTGATCGGCCCACTTAAATTATTTGGGCTTGTTAGGTGTAATATGATGCTAGGCTCATTAACTTATAACTGGGCCATACTAAATTAGTTTAAGATTTACTTAATTAAAAGAAATGACTGTGATAAAAATTGTGAGAGTTTTATCTTGTTTGCCCAGCAGCTATTGTTGGTGTCGATCATAGAGAGAGACAGCTAGGTGTGGGTTGAAGTTGCTATAAAAGAAATAGACTTAGGAAGGGTGTTTATGGAGGTGGTAGTCAGAGGAATCAAGGGAGATATAGTTGAGTGATTGATATGGAAAAGAGGGAGGGAGATCAAAAAAGCTTGAATGCACGCTAAGTGATCGCGCAGGGCGCGATCACCATGAACAATACCCCAATTGGGGCGGACAAATGCTAATTGGGGCCGCCCCCTCCTAATCTGGGGCCTCCATTTATCCGCCCCAATTGGCACTGTTCATGGTGCTCGCGCCCAATGCGAGCACTTATCGTGCACCCTATCACGATTGGAGGGAGATAGGTAGTGGACGTTAAGGTTAATTGTACTAAATCACTTAGGGAGAATTGTTAGTTAGCTGGAAGATAACTTTAAAAGAAATAGGAAATGATGAATCAGTGAGGAATAGGGTGTTGGTGGTGGTGATGAGTTAAGGTCATGGATTTTGATAAAGCTGACAATCATTATGGAGTTGATGGTGGCGATTCTTGATTAATTTTTGGTAAGAGCATGCCTTCTTTTATTTCCTTAAGAGTTTATTTAGATTTAAGTTATAATCCATAGATTTTAGATAATAATCTCTTTATTGAAGTGTTCTTATAGGGTATCTAGTTTACAATTAGTATACTTGTGTTTGCATATTTGGATTTAAGTCATGTCTTGGAACTGAATCAAAAATTATAGAAAAGTCTGTTTATAGGTACATGATGGGTTAGAGAGCTATGTTGTGAAAAGCGCCCGAGGCGTCGCCAAAGGCTCCCGAGGCGCACGAGTCGCTGGGTGAGCGCATCGCATCACCTTAGCGACTCAGCCAAAGGCGTAAGCGCTTTAGTCGAGCGCCTCAAGCGCCTTTGACGCCTCGCGTAATTCTGAGGCGTGAAAAAAGCGCTGAAGGCGTATTTAATGTGATTTTCTTCCTAGTTTTAGGTTTTTCCGTTCTCGAAACATGGCATTTGCGCTGATTTGATTATGAATCCTCATGTGGTAGATTCCATTATGGCAGTGCCTTTGGAGAACCAAGTGGCCGGGCAGACACAGTTGAAGCCATAAGTAAAACCCTTGTGGACAAGGGCTTCAGCTACAATGGAAAAGATTTTTTTGTACTCGAGTATCAGTAGGTCTTCTCTGCAGGCATACATATTCATGGGTCCAATGTATGGTTGATATATATATATATATATATATATATATATATGAAGATCTTATATTTCTATAAATTCAACAAAGATTAAATCTATTACTACTATAATTACATCAATCAAGTTAATTAGAATAATTATTCTCCTAAATGTCCGATGTTCTTCCCATATTTGATAGTTGATTGAGAAATAACGTGCATCAGGCTATTAAGTTCTTTCCATATCGAAGATATAGTGTTCATGTTTCATCAATCACGTTTATATCCTAGACTGAAGCGCACTAATCATATTAAGGAAATAACTCATCTCCACGGTCTATTCAATTAATTTTCTTTCCATACTTTGATCGTGGATGCGTGCTAATTGATCCTGTCTTCCATATTTTTCTTTCCATGGTGATATTTTCCTTTCCATATTATGGTGTTAATATTCGCGTGAACATATTTATGGAAACTAAAAGTTATTATTTTAATCATAATCAAACCTTCATCACCATCGAACATATTACAACGTAAAACATAGAGAAACTCATTTTACAGAGAAGATGAGGAAGAAGACATAGATGATTTACAATACTTCGGAACTAAGGCGCCTTGGTCGCCAAAGTCGCGCCTAAGTCGTGATGCGTGAGGCGTTTGGCTTAGCGCCTCGCCTCGCGCCTCTCACAACATAGTTAGTGAGTCTTTACAAATCGTATCCAATAGGTGGTGCTAGTGTGCCTTAGTAACAAGAATCGATAATTAAGTAATTATGACCAATGGTAGTTGGTACTTGGTAATAATTAGTTAGGTTAGTAATTGCTGATAATTGTGTGTACTGTTTCTGTATTAAGTTATCAAAGTGTACGTGTTTAACGATCAGTCTGTTATGAACGACGAGTACAACAGGTGAGAACTGAATCACCGGTGGGCACGAGATAGGCATGGCTTGAGTTCAATGGAGGTGGGAACTCTTATACCTTTCTTGCAATCATTGAATTGTTTAATGTTAATTATCTGTAAGCATGTTTGTGTATTGGATGGGTATGTGCCTGATATGTGTTGTCTGGTTTCCCCGCGAGGAGTGTCTGTGTTTCTCCACAACTTCTCGCTAAGTTGAGTAGTGCGGATGGTCTTCCGTTGTCAATATTACTTAGTAGGGATGATGCTCTTCAGTCTCAATACTCCCTCCGTCCCTCTAAAATAGGCGGAGAATTGATTTTTTGTTGTCCCTTTAAATAGGCGGAATTGCAATTTCAATGTGCATTTTGACTTGTTTTACCCTTATTTATGATATGTTGGGAATTGTATTGATAATAGGACAAAGGGTAAAAACAGGAAAAAACATGACCATTTATGAAAACAAAAAAATGTCTTATTCTACGAGAATTGGACTTCTCCGCCTATTTTAGAGGGACGGAGGGAGTATTACTTAGTAGGGATGCTGCTCTTCAGTCTCAATATTATATATGATTATTTATAGTAGGGCTGATGCTCTTCCGTCTCAATATTATTAGTAGTGTGGATGCTCTTCCGTTGTCGATATTATTTAGTAGGACTGCTGCTCTTCAGTCTCAATATTATATATTTTACAATATTCGGATTATTTGGGGAAAATCGGTCATACGCATATTGTGCTTGTTTGTTATTGTCTTATTGGTAATGGTTGAACCATTCTTTTGGGAATATCATTCTAGTATTACTGGTTATGCTAACGTATTCTCGGGAGGAATCCTGGTTTCATAATTTGTATGGGCACCTTATGAGATTGTTATGCGGGACGGGTTAGAATAACACTTACCTTAACATGTTATACTTCGATGACTTGCTCAGTGTTGAGTGTTAAAGGTGTTAACTTCTTTCTTTAGTAGAACTATAAAGCATGTTGGTGATTACTTGAATGATGTACTTGTTTCCACTGAGCACCCTTCGGGATGATGTGCTCACTCGTTTCCACTTCAGTTTCAGTTATCAGAAGAGATGGTGCACGTGAAGAGTTACGTTTCGTAGTCCATCGCTTAATCGAGTTAGAAGTCTTTGTGTAATATTTTACATATGAATACTCTGTGAAATTTTATCAACAATAGATTACCATATGTATATCACTTGAGAGGTTTCCATTTATGAATATCAGAGTGTTTGGGTTTTCTTTTAAATCCTTCTGTAATTAGGTATCTTGGGTAGATGATCTAGTTACTCGACTCCTCTTGGCATAGAGGCTAACCAGGTGGTCAAATGGGGCGTCACAATTTTCCTGAATTCGAAGCAGGTATTACTCCACTATATTTTGTTAGGCTCACTAAAATACCAATATGATTTGGTAGGGTGAGACCAATATGTAGACAAGTATCCCCAGAAGACAGAGTTGCGTATGATGAGTTGTGGTTCTCGGGTGCCAAGGCTTGGCGTGATGCATTTCACCAGGCTCGGCTCAATAACCCAGAGTTTAGGGGTAATTATGTGCCAGCATGGGGAACCAACAACAGTTGTGTTCTTAGTGGGCACATAGCTCGTTATATAGTTAGCCGAACAGACCGAGACAACAAAGAAATCGCTGACGAGTTAACAAGAATGTTTTTATTCTAGTGCATTGGTAAATGGTTGGTCGGAGACACAACTACAAGGCTAAAGAAAGGGTGGATACGCTATAATTAGAGATCGTACTTACGGGACGCACCAAAATGCTTGGTATCACCCAAAATTTTACCCCAAGGTACTTTCCCAATAGAAGTCATGTCACGATACTAGCGGTTCAATTTTATAAGGGGTGAGTGGGGTTGTTGGGCTCTAGATCTCCGATACTTATTTGGGGAAGAATTTGGAGAAGATCGTGAAAAAACAACGTAGATGAGAAGAAGTGGCGAGAAAAACAACGATGAATAGCTAAAAACAAATTGTGCGTAGTACTTTTCTTTTTCTTACTTAAATTGAAAAACAGATGTGGTTAAAAATGATTTTTTACGACCAAAATATGATAACACAGTGGGCCTTGGTTATATTTGGTTAAAAACTCAAGTTTATGAGCTAAGTTGTAACACAATATTTACCACTCGGCATCTTTCAGATAAAAGCTCCAGACAATATAAGCTATCACGTTTAGCTGTGATGGAACTCTCACTTCCTATTGGTCGAGAAAGGTTTCTGAGAAGCAGGAGTTTAGGAAAAGACACTAAGCAAAATTTGATTGGTGTCAAAATAAAAGTAAAGTAGAATTAAAAGTAAGATTAATAGTAGTTCGCATATCTTAGATAATTATGCTACTGATAATAATGGGAGAATTTGGGTGGGATATGATCCCAAGAAGTTGACATTACTTTGCTTCGTTATTCCTTTCGGTGTATATTCCTTGATGTTTCTTCCTTTAAGGGTATCAATTTTGTTCTTTCTTTTGTTTATAGTTTTAATGATGCTAGTCAGAGAACTGCTTTATGGAATTCAAGCTTTTGCTAGTTTTAATGACAGACCATGGATAATTATGGCTGACTCTAATTATACGTTATATGCTCATGAGAAGGAGGGAGGTGTTGAGATTATTCCTAGTCAATTGAATGACTTTCTTAATTGTCTTAATGAAACTAGTGTTTTTGATCTGTATTTTTAATCAACAACAAGGTAAGGGAAGTTTTCTCAAAATTGGACAGAGTTCTTGTTAATTTGGAATGGGTTCAGCAGTTTGAACACTCTATGGCTGAATTTCTTCCTCAAAGTGTTTTTGATCATTCATCAAGAGTTGCTACTATTTTTGAGAGAAGAAAACATGGACCTCCACCATCCAGGTTTTATAATTTTATCTCAGAAGAGCCTTTTTAGAGTTGGTGAGAAATTCCTGGCAGCATAAAGTTCATGGTAATTATATGTTTGTCCTTGTTTCTAAATTGGAGAGGCTTAAGCAGGGTCTTATAAAATGGAAGAAGGAGAGGTTTCGGTATATGTTTGTTAAAGTTCTTGATGCTAGAAAGGAGATGCGGTGTATTCAGACTCAAGTTCAGTATCCTCGGCTTGCTAAAAAAACGAGAGTTTGTTAGTAAATATTCTACTTTGGTGAAGTATGAAAAGTCCATGTTAAAGCAAAATTAAGAGTTAAATGGATTGATCTTGGTGGCAGCAATTCCTCTTTCTTTTTCAATTCTCTTAGAGAAAGAAGATTCAGAAACAACATCTTGACTATTAGTGCTGATTTCGGTGAGATTTTGGATGATGATATCTCTATTGCTAATGAATGTTTTGCCTTATATTCTTCTCTGTTTGATGAACAAGGTTTAGCTGAGACTGGTGATAACATTTTTTATTTTCTCTCTTTTAACTCTATTGTTGATCCTATTACTGCTAGTAATCTTGTCAAGAGTGTTACCAGAGATGAGATTGTTTTAGCTCTTATTTCCTATATTGGATCAAACAAAGCCCTTGGGCCTGATGGATTTTCAAGTCACTTCTTCAAAGTTTGTTGGTCTATTGTAGGTGATGACTTTGTGGCAACTTATTCAGAACTTGTTCTCTAAGTCTACAATGCTCAAAGAAATTATCACTTCTTTTACTATTGTTGCCAAATGTGATAACCCCTATAGTGCTTCTGATTTCAGACCCATTTACTGTTGCAGTGTTATCTACAAGTGCATACCCAGAATTATTCTCTTAGGATGATGAGAAATTTGCAGGATTTAATTAATATGAATCAATCTGCTTTCATATCTGGCAGAGCTATTCAAGACAACATTATATTTGCCCAAGAAGTTGTTAAAAATTATCATAGAACTAATGGATCCCCTAGATGCTCTTTGAAGATTGACTTAAAGAAAGCTTTTGATATAATAAGTTGGAATGCTGTGATGACTACTATGATGGAATTTCCGAATCAGTTTCTTCATTGGATTCTTCTTTGCATATCTACTGCTAAATTATTGGTGAGAGTAAATCTCGGTGTAAATTTACTATAATCATCCAACGGTTGGCATGCATGCATTTACATTTGGATTTGGTGTCGGCAGTGTTTGTGGATCCCACCAAAATTTTCTTTCTCTCTGTCGGGAAAACAAGATGGCAAACATCTCGATCAATAAATCATTTCTGTTATAAATAACTAGAAAATAACTTTAGGGCCATTATAAATGGATTTTCTAGTTTCTGTTCTATAATATATGATCAACCAATGGCGAATCCAAAACAAATATTTAAAGGGGGTACTTTTTTTCTTGGAGATCATAATTAAAAACAAATCATGTGTTAGAGCATGGCTCAGTCAACCTCACTAAGTGTTGGTATGTCAAGCTTAATTGTCAAATTTAGTAATCAAAACTCGACCGTTAAACAACACACAATAATGTGAAGTCATGTGAGAGTTAGCTTTAGGTTGTGGAAGATTTTGGTATGATTTATCACTAGTTGAAGAGTTGAAGAAATACTGAAGATCAAATGAAGACATCCGGCTTCATCATTCAACAGGTTAGTGAATCTAAATAACGTGATTCCATTATCTTTTACACTTGTGCTACAAAAGACATAAACATAACTCTCATCTTGAGCTTTACGTTATGACTTGATCACTTGTGATCAGAGGTCTTATGATAACTCTGCTTTACCACTTGTGGTATTAGTGTGTAGATATGACATTCCAATATTGCTTAGAGCTTTCTTTTCTTCTCCATCTCTAAGTTAATATAAAGGTTTTTCCTAAAACCTTTTCGAGTTGGATATAACAATGTGATGTTATCTCGATAGTACTATGGGATTTGATCCATCACAGTATTGTGTCTCTTATTACCTAGTCTGGCTCTGTCGGATTGATTGCATATATTTATATGAGCCAATGTAAGAGATATTGTGACTCACACTTATGTTGTGTAGACTCGAAATATTGTTGTTTCTGAGATTCGAATATGACGTCTTGGTTTGGCTCTGAACTCTGAAGTTCTGAATTATTCATTTGATTCTGTATATGAACATCTTGTATGCCATATCTCACTTCTGGATTCCGAAACCATATTTGTGTATCTCAACTTATGAATTTTAAATTTTCGAAACCAACTCTGAATTCTAAAAGGGCTATTACTTTCTGGGAAGAGAACTTCAAGGCTCTGAATTCTCCTACTTTTCTTAACACCAGCTCCTCAGTCATAAAGCCTTGTGGCACTTGGAGCCCTCCGACAGATGGAAATGATAAAATTAACATTGCCTATACCTGGAACAAAACTTCAAACCTTTTTACGGTTAGCATGGTCCTAAGAAATTCTGTGGGTTTTTGCAGGTTGGTGAAGGTGATAAAGGCAGCAGCAAGGTGTTTTAGGTGTAAAACAATAAAGAGAATTTGAGGGGTAAAGTATGAAGTGTAATGATGTAATAAGAGATTGTAATGGAATTCGAGAGGTCAAGATCGAACAAGACTCGCCTAAACCAAGAAATGGCCGTTTGAGTATTGCTTCAGTTACAAGAAGGGGATATAGGGTTGGTTTAGGGAGGGAAGCAGAGAAAGATGAGATCAGAGAATTGCTATGATTTTCTGTGATATTGAGATTGATATTGCTAGATAAGGATGAATATTCAGTTCTCACTAGATAATAAATGCTGAATGAGAAGAGTTAATCAATTATCGATAAGATAGACTTGATTATACTTGCACTGAATTTGTTGAACTTATCTGTTCTTGGATGAGATTATTTCCAAAACTGGTCGAGTGACCTATTTATAGCAATATATTCTCAACTGATCTCGTAAGAAGTGGAAGAAGTGGAAGAGTGGGAGTGAGGAACGAGTGGGGTCAGTTGTTAAGAGTCTTGCGCCTAATAATAGGGAAGACTAACAACCCACTACCTTATCCCATCTTCTCAGCAACGTTCACACGACTTAGTTTTCTTTCCCGTTAAGTGATTGTGCCGTTGCAATCACACGTGTCGTAGA
The DNA here is from genome assembly GCA_023529015.1 of Papaver nudicaule. Taxonomy (NCBI): domain Eukaryota; kingdom Viridiplantae; phylum Streptophyta; class Magnoliopsida; order Ranunculales; family Papaveraceae; genus Papaver; species Papaver nudicaule. Next base: position 3,556 of record JAJJMA010281930.1, on the reverse strand, counting down.
CCGCCAAACCAAAACCTTAAAGAATATCCCCCCAAGTAACTTACTTGATTCTCGTAAGATTTGTTAAAGATTGAATATTTGTTAAGTCAAAGCTGACTAAGTGCAAAGTCGTACCAATTACTGGTAAACTCAGGACTTTTGCGTAAAGATAGAGATTAAGCGATAAGCTTGTGTATCTCTTTTAAGTTTTGGTTTAAGGATTGAGCCGGGAAATCGCCATTTAAACCAATGAGATAAATCTAAGGGTCGAGCTAGCAACCGCCATTTAGATAAGATAAGATAGGTCTAAGGATTGAGCTATGCAATCGCCATTTAGACCGAGAGGATTTCAGCAACTCTCTGTGGCAATAGTCAAGTAAATACGACTTTTGGTTTGCCATAAATATGAGAAATTGGCTTGTGGCATGTAATGCACCAATTTTCTGAGTAATGAAGACATATGAATGTCTAAAATAATATAGGTCATAGCCATGAGCCATGATTAAGAATTATAGCACTGATTATAAAAGCAAGTCCATAATCAGGAAAAACAGACGAATGATGCTATCACAGCGTAGCCATCATCGAGAATGCATAAGCATTGCCAATACAAGACCTAAAGATAGGCCACAATAATTATAATAAGCCATGTTGCATGGTATAATAATCTTGTTGAGAAGTTAGGCATAGGGCGCAAAGGATGAGCCACAACATTTATGTTATTTTCGGATTTCTGGACAGTTTGCATGTTGTCCATTGATAAAATCGCCCAGGCCAGCCTATATTAGATAAAAATCTGAATTTTTAGTATGTTATAGGAAATTCACAGAGGAAAATATTTCGTGAAGGAAGCGCCTCCTAATTCCTTACGGATTGGGCTGTAAAAATCACGCCATGAGGAAATACGTGAGCTGAACTGCCAGATTTCCGAACTAGATTAGGAAACTAGAGTATTATGGACTAAATAAAATCCATAATCCTCTAGGATTTGGATCAGTGGGACCCATAAATAGGGGGAGGCTAGGAAAATATGAACTCTAGCTCAAAGAAGGCAAGGATAGCCGTGAAGGGAAGAGGATGATCATGGACCTCCATAAATACAAGTGAGGGAAAACAATAAGACCCCCACGAATTAGGCAAGAGCCAACTATAAGGCCCCCATAAATTAGGCTAAGAATGATCATGAGGCCTCCAATATTTGGCCAAGGCATAATCTTGGACCTCCAAGAGTTTGGCCAAGGCATGATCATGGGGCTCCAAGGAATGACCTAGGGCAATGTCGTGGACACCCAATGTTAAGTGAGGAGTGGATGCATGGGCATCCAATACTAAGGCGAGGGGTGGCGCAAGGGCCCCCAAGTAGTTGAGCAAGGGTGATGCCATGGGCATCCAAAGATTAAGGCAAGCCATAAGCATGGATACCCGAAAACTAAAGAAGGGGACAGCCATGGGCGTCCAAACTCATGCCAAGGGAGGATGCGTGGGCACCCAAAGAAGAGGCAAGGGGAATGCCGTGGGCATCCAAAGATTGGGCATGGCCAACGCCATGCATATCCAGAGTTCAAGCATGGCCAAAGTTTAGGCGTGGCCAATGTTTGGACATGGCCAATGCCGTGCCTATCCAAAGTTTTAGGCTTGGCCAAAGTTTAGGCGTGGCCAATGTTTGAGCATGGCCAATGCCGTGCCTATCCAAAATCTAGGCTTGGCCAAAGTTTAGGCGTGGCCAATGTTTGAGCATGGCCAATGCCGTGCCTATCAGAAATCTAGGCTTGGCCAAAGTTTAGGCATGGCCAATGCTTGAGCATGGCCAATGCCGTGCACATCCAAGGTTTTAGGCATGGCCAATGTTTAGGCATGGCCAATGCCGTGCACTTCCAAAGTATGCCATGGAGTGGCGTGAAGCACCTAGGGTTTTGGCTCGAGCATGAGCTAGGCTAATGTGCATGCATAGGTATTTTAATACGTAGGCTAGGGATATGGACCATGCTACTAGGCTAGGATCGCGAGATATTAAAATATGGCTAATAGCAACCAAATATCTTATCCCTACTGTAAAAATAAATTCATACCTTATCTCGAGCTATTCCAGGACGCCAGAAATTGATGTGAAATTACTCCTGTGACCTCATCGCCAAAAAACCACCATCAACACAAGGACGTGTGACGAAGGTCTGGTGATGGCAGCAAAGAGGGTTGGACGTGGGGAAGAGCTGAAATTTTCAACAACATCGCTTTTGAATCAAACTGTCAGAGATTGCTTATGGAGGGTGCACCTGTAAACCTCAGCTGGCAAGCTCAAACGATTTGGGATGATTACAAAGAGGTTGTTCTTAATATAAACGGCAGTAACATTTTACCTTCTTTTAGCTTTAATTTTGTTTCTAGCTCAGCCAACCAGGTATCAATTGAATTGATATATAGTTTCAATACAAAAGCTGCCTGCATTATGACTGAGTATCCCCCCAAGTTACATCTTTGATACTCTTCAGGGGGATTATATTGTAAGCCTTTATATGCAAAACACAAACCTTGGCCATCCTGTCCTTGTTGTTCCTTTCTAGTTCTAATATATTTTTTACCTATAAAAAAAAAATGTTCGAAACCTCAATGTAGGTTTTGGTAAAACTAACGTTGATTTCGAAAGCATAATCTGGATTTCACATTCATAAGCTATTGGTCCGAAACTTAAAAATTGTGACCAATGAGATTAACAGATTCGTAACTATGTTTGTGTGGCTGACAATGACTTGAGAATCAAGGCCAATGTGTCTTGACCATGTGAGATCTAAAAGGTCAAAAAGACCCTGGGGTTCTCTAAAGGTTTATGTGAACCGGGAAATATATTCCTGTGCATCGAGGCTAAAAAGGTGTGATGCTGAAACGGTTCTCGACCACATGGACTCTCAAGTTCGACACCAAACATTTGTGAAGAATTTAATATGTGTTTCTTGTTTCGAAACCTTAACCAAGGTTTTGTTAAACAGAATCTAGATTTCGAAACCAAGCTTTAGGTTTCGCTATATGGAAACTTGATTTGGGAACCTAAATATGGTTCTGGTCATATAATGAACTTTAGGTTTCGAAACCTTAATTTGGTTTCTGCCAAAACAGATGTACGTTTCGAAACCATAATATGGTTGACTCAGAATGCGTAACTTCGAAGTTCAAACTCTACATTTTTTATTTGTGCTTCAACGAATTAATGAGTTTGATATTCTCGGTTTAAAGTTTGAATTCGTTCATCTTCAATGTACAACTAAGTGGGATTGAGTCATCATCTGAAATATGGTTTGAAAAAGAAGGGGTACCGAAATACTACCAACTTTTCGTTTTGGCTCGTGAGTCTTATGGTAAAGAGTTTGGACGATCTCAAAAATCAATATCCAAACCTCTAACTGGAGTAATCTCGACAGTTAGGTAATAACGTACTACTTGGTGCTTTAATTATAAATCAGAGTTATAATGCGGAAAGTAAAAGCACACAAGACACCAAACGTTTTTTTAACGAGGAAACTGCCTTGCAGAAAAACCTCGGGACCTCGTCCAGTTTGAACACCGCCCAGTACAAACTGACTAA
>JAJJMA010281919.1:0-10106 GCA_023529015.1 Papaver nudicaule | reverse complement strand
TTTTTAGAAGAGAGAGACCGAAAAGTTGGGCTACACAGAAATTTTCAATTTATCAACTTCTGCTTATGGACTCAGGTCCATGACCCGTAAATGAAAGAACCCAGCCTTCTATAGATACGCGTCCCGTATCAAACTTCCTAAGATATCCGCGAAAAAACTACTAAAAAGTTGGGGTTCTCATTTCAAAGCCCTAAACCTATAATCTTCTCCTCTCAAAATTTTTAGAATTCTCGCTTCAGTTCTGATCTCTGTCACCGCCATCAACAACTGCAGGCTTTGCTCATCTTAGGTCTGGTCTCTCTCTCTCCGCTGTCTCATTGTCTCAATGTTCCGTTAGGGTTTATTGAGTAACTATTAAGACCCCTTCCATTTTACCACTTCTATGCGATATTAACCACCTTTTTATTTGATTTTCCTGCAATACAGATCATGGAAGAGCCTAGAAATTCACCAGCTGAAGATAGAATCAGCATTTTACCCCAAAAACTAATTCACCATATCTTGTCTTTTCTTGACATGACATGTGTAGTTCGAACTTGCATTTTAGCTAAAGCATGGAGGTATACCTGGGCTTCTGTTCCAGTTTTGAACTTCGATTCTAGTCTACACACTATGCAACATTCTGGGTTCTTAGATTTTGTCGATAGGGTATTTGTGCTTCGTGATAGTGGTGAAGTACAGAGGTTCAATCTTGTTTTGAGTGATATAGGTTGTGATAAGTCAACTGCTCGCAGTGTTAATTCATGGATGTTTGCTTCTCTAAGAAGAGCTGTCGAAGAAGTATCTATGGATCTTAGTGCTGAGAAGGATCTTGTCGTCAAGTTACCTTCTTGTCTATTCAATTGTAGATCACTGTCGAAGTTAGAGTTGAAAATTGGTCGCTATGAATGCTCAAATTTAGTTCTTCCTAGTTCGATTAGTTTACCTTGTCTTAAATCTTTAAAGCTCGCTTCAGTTTCTATTGATGATGAAAATCTTGCTGATAAGCTCTTTTCAAGCTGCCCAGTTTTAGAGTCGTTGGTTATTACAGAGAGTCGTTTGAATATCAATATTTCTTCTGTCACACTTAAATATTTTGAATTAGACATTACTCGCTCTCCACGATTAGGTAATGAGGTTAAGATTGTAAAATTAGATGCTCCAAATCTGAAATCATTCAGCTGCAAATCTTGTTTGTCATATGACTATTGCTTAGAAAACCTTACTTCTCTAGTCACTGCGGATATTAACATGGTAGTTAAAGAAGATGGTGAAGAACTGCCACCTGCAGAGGTTAGCGTGGCAGTAAATGAAGATGGTGAGGATCTGCTACCTGAGGATGTTAACATCGACATGGTGGTAAATGAAGATGATGAGGAACTGCCACCTGAGGAGGTTAACATAGTTGTAGATGAAGATGACGAGGATGAGGAACTGCCACCTGCAGAGGTTAACATAGTTGTAAATGAAGATGGTGGCGAAGTGCCACCTGCGGATGTTAACATAGTTGTAAATGAAGATGGCGAGGAACTGCTACCTGCGGTTGTTAACATAGTGGTAAATGGGGATGACGAGGAACTGCCACCTGCGGATGTTCACATACTTGTAAATGAAAATGGCGAGGAACTACCACCTACGGATACTAACATGGTAGTAAAAGAAGCTGGTGAGGATTTGCCTAAAACGTTTTCAGAGTTTTCTGAAGAGTTGAAAAAATCATTTGCTCAGAATACTATAAAGCTGCTGAGAGCTCTTCACAGTGTGAGAGAATTAGCATTGTCTCCTTGGTTCCTCGAGGTATGGTTGCTTCCTTTCTTGTCGTGTATGATATATTTACATGTTAAACTGCTACAAGTATAAAATGGTTGACCCATCTCAATCAAGCAATAGATAAGACATAAGTAGACATAAGTGGTAACATGTGGGTAAACGATAAGTCACCCAAGTAGCGAGATCCTGTATTGCTAATGTGGCTTAATTGAGTCATTTCTAAATTACTTTTCTATGGTATATGGTCCATCCATTTTGTTGATTTCTTTGCCATGTTTTGTTTCATGAATATCTTCATAACATCAGATACTTATCCTTCTTTTAGTGGTAGAGGAGCAAATTTAGACTGATTGGGATATTTGAATTTCGCAGTTACAGTATGGAATTAGAATACTGATTCAGATTATCACTGGCAATCAAGAGTGCGGTTGTGAACAATAAACGTGATCCATTTTAAGACCACACTGCGTTCAGTCCTTGCCTTTAAGGCTCATAATAACCATGGAATCAGCCGTTATAGAACTTTTGGACCACAACCCTGCTTTCTTAGAACCACAATTACCTCATTAGCGCTTGGTGCTGTTGGTCTGAATTTGCTTCCACCCCTTTAGATTCAAATGGAATCACTGTCACCAACCTTCATGAAGCCTTGGCTGAACAAGTCTTGTGGGAAAATTTAGGCTTAAGCTTTAGTTTAAAAGTGAATCACTTTGTCCTTCTCGTATTTCATGTAGATTATTGCATTTGTAACATTTATGACGTGTTATGTGACAGACTCTTGCCATTTTTTAGTGCCAATATATACTGTATATTTCATAACTTGATAAATTTATATGCCATTGGGGCCAGCTATATAATAGGTCAAGACAGGACACCGTTACTTGCTCCCCCCATAAGGGATGTTGTACATGATTCCAGTGTCACCTAGATCTGTTCAGGATAAAATCAATCAAATAAATGTTACTTGCTACTCTCTGTGCTTAGGTACTCTCAGGAGTTCCTGACTTATCTGACGTTCAGCTCCCTATATTAGTAAATCTTCGAAGTTTGAAGTTGCGGACATGGCTTTCAAAGGACTGCTTTGCTGCAGTAACATCCTTACTCAAGAAATCTCCTAATCTCGAGTCACTTTCTATTGAATTGACCAAGGTACTTACTGAAACTGGAAACTCTTTGTTGTATAACCTTTTCTCATTCTTTTTTATTTTAAAAGGATCTGTTATCATCTTTAGCTTTCTGTATAGATATAATGCTTCTAACCTTCACTCTGTCCATTATCCAGAAATGCTTCGTCGAGCCCCCATCTTTTCCACTTTGTGGCGAGGTAACTCCTAAGCACTTAATATTTCCATGTTAGCTACAAGTCATGTTAAACAGTTTCTTTGTCAGCTCAAACTGCATATTTAACTCTTTTTTCTGGTTATTGTTAAGGTTATGTCTGACCCGGCATATGTGCTAGACTGTTGGGAAGAAGGGTTTTTTATGCCAGGCATGCTGCGTCACTTCCGATTTCTTGAGCTTCAGGGCATAAATGGTAGTGTCAATGAACTAAAATTTGTAAAGATTTTGTTGAAGAATGCCGTGGTGTTAGAGAAACTATCTCTGTTCAGTTCTCCGCAAGTCTTGGGTGATGATCTGAGCCGGTTTAATATATTTAGGGAGAAGCTGATTACTTTTCCAAGAGCCTCACCATCGGTATCCATTAAGATTGAATAAATTTAATTTTCAATTCTCAGCTCTGGATTTGTATGCTGCTAAGCTATCTCAGTCTTTGATAGGATTTTTTGTCTTCTTATTTTTAGAGCTGATAGGCATTTGTTTATGTGATGCATACAGTTTTTCTGTACTACTAGAAATGCATATTTTTCTTCTGTATTCTTTGATTAGCAAAATAGTCTACCTACTACCTTAGATATAGGGCAACGGACGGACGGTTGCGGATTAGGGGGTAACCGTGACCAATCCGTCAAATCATGCGGATTGAAAAATCCAACCGCGTCCGCACCCAACAACCGCGGATTTCAATCCGCGGATTTGCGGACGGATGCGGTTTTGAACAGAAAAAAAAAATCCACAAAAAACTAAATCAGATTTAAGAAATCCCCACCTTGGTTACAGCACCGGTTCTGTAAAATCCACAAAAACTAAATCCGATTTAAGAAACGAAAATGAAGGAAAGAAAGCCATTGCTTAAAACACTATCAATTGGAGAACAGAGAATTTTTTTGCTAACTTCTTGTTTTCTTCAAATCGTTGTACAGATTATTTTTTTCCCCAACTGCAATCAAACAATGAGAAAATTGAATCATCGCTCCTTTTGATTTCCATTTCCCAAATCAAGAAAAAAAAAAAAAAAAAACCTGATCTAATCCATATACTCGAAGACTGAAAATAATCGACACTTTAAACACTGATTGTGTAATTATAAATCTTTCGTACAGGATTGATCGCCTCAATCAAATGCAAAAGTATTTATCTTGGAGAAAGTCGAAACCAAATCCAAACCAGCAGCCACTGAGAAAAAAGACACCAAATCGAAACCAAAATCAGATGAAGTTGTCAAGAAGGCCATTGAGCATCCTCCTCACTTGCAGGTATGGAGATTTTTTGTTGATTTTTTTCTGATTTTTTTAGGTTGAGATTTTGATTTTGGTATGATTTTTTGCACAAATGATAATAGAAGCAATCTCTTCACTGAAAGAAAGAACTGGATCCAGTCAACGAGCAATTGCAAAGTTCATTGAAGAAAAGTATGTTACTGGACTTCCCTCTAATTTCAAGAAGATTATCTCAATGCAATTGAAGAAATTCGTGAAATTTGAAAAACTTGTGAAAGTTAAGAACTCGTATAAGATCTCTGTGACTGAGAAATCGAAGAACGTTGTTGTTACTAGTGGTGAAGTTAAAGAGAAGAAGGAGAAGAAAGCGAAGGAGATTGAAGGAGAAGGCGAGGAGAAGAAGAGATCTAAGAAGAGTGAGAAAGTGGTGGTCAAAGAAAGAAATGGAGGATATAAGTGCGGTTAGAATATTTCCTATACTAACCTTGACATATTTTATATATTACTAGTATTACCTAGCGGTTGCGGACATATCCGCGGATCCCAAAGACCAACCGCAACCGGCCCACTAAATGAGGCGGATTGAGAATTTCAACCGTGTCCGGCCCATTGACTCAACGGTTTGGGCCTCATCCGCAAATTTGCGGACGGCTGCGATCCAAATCCGCGGTTTGGACATTTTTGCTCACCCCTACTTATAGTCGTAACTCACTGAGCCATCTTGGTTTAATTCATCGGGCCGCGGCATAACAGAGAAATCAACCCAGGATGGACGGTCCCAGTTTAGTCTTGAACCAAAAATCAACACACGATGGACGTTCCGTATTACACATTAGCCAAATTTAAACCTCGGCCACACGATTCCTTTACGGACGGCCGGGATTACTAGAGACAAAGGCTATGTCTCCTTATTATATAGACTAGGTATCACGCCGGCCTGCAGCCGGCGTTCAACCTTTTGGTAATTTTCGAAAGGTTGTTGAAGCCTACAACCCATGAGTTGAGGCAACGGATTATCTGATGCATGCGCGTCGGTCGTGGATCAAAGTATTAAGTTGGTCGTGTTATATTGGTCGTTTTCCTGCAAACATGAAATGAAATTTTCATAGACTTCCTCATCAGTGGATGAGGCACTTAAAAATGAACCATCACCGGCATCTTCCTTTTCTTCCTCTGCAGAACTTTCTGAATTGTCGCGGGGGAACTATGTCGGCTGCCCTAGATTTCTCTTTCTCATTTTCTTCTGCCATATCTCATTAAATTTCTCCCTATCTTCTGGGGATTTAAATAGAAAGTCTATCGTCACGGTTTTCTTATCTTTTTTAGACCTTTTCCTGACGACCATCTTATTTTCCCACTCTCTGTATTTGATAATACTCCACCTGAACCTGTACAATTGGTTATCTACTTTCTGTAATTCTTCTTCATTCATCATCTTCCACATGAAGTCTAAAAACCATTGGAGTCCGTTCTCCCTATCTTTCAGTTTTTTTTATCCTCTTCTTCTCTAACTTGCTCTCGTGTCATTTATTCATTACCATTCTCTTCGCCTGAAAATTTTCTCTTGTTTCCATTTTTTCTTATCTCAGAAATAAAAATGTCGATCCATTCTCTTATTTCACTGTGTAATGGTTCACACAAAGTACAAATTTATATTTATCGCCACCCCCACCTCTCCACTCACCCCTCAATTTGCACTTATATTATCGGATCTGAAAGGTTATTCTATTTCTCTCTCCATCAGTTAATCACCTTCCTATCATGACGGTTATTCATTTCAATTTATGTTTACTTCAACGGTTGTGTTATGTCTTTTCATTTGTCTTTTGGTTTAAACATAAAGTTTGGAGATTATACCTTCTTCTCGCACGCCCTTTCACCATACAATGTGATGTCTGTCCATTTTTTTCAGCTGGTGGTGACGTTTCAATGATCCTTAACTGGCAGACATGTACATTTCCAACTGGCGGCTGCATATGTTACCAACCGTTTCAAACGTTTGGAATGGAAGTCTATATGAGACTTCATCCGCTATCATTGGGTTGTTCCTTTCACACTCACCAGCAACACCCAATGGATATCTTTGATCGTCATAACTTTCCCCAACACTCGGTTAGCGAGATTTTAGATTGCCTTCCTACTACCAGTAATATTTTAGAGAGCAAAGTGGTTTGCAAAAAAATGAAAGACCATGCTCAAAAATTAAAGGATCGGTCTCCTGTTGAGTGATGTGCCAAATCATTCACGACATGTTTCGTTGGATGAGGGAGATATTACACAAATTTTCTACACGGAATAAATTACAGAGGATGACTTCCGCACAATAACTACCCCAAAGATTGACCCTAAAAGTGGAGTGCCTATACACACTTTCCGAATGGTTGGGTCTTGCAATGGCTTGGTGTGTCAATATGTTATGCACGACAGCGTGCGAGATCCAATTTATATCATCAACCCACTACTGGTGAGCAACTTATTCTCCTAGAAATATGCAGACAATCTTACTATTTTCACCGCAATAGACAGGTCAAGGGGGATTTGGCTACTATGATCGTACCGAGAAATACAAGGTACTGCGTATTCATGTGGAGGGGTTGGTTGAGGTATTCACCCTCGGTGATCACCAGAGGGGTTGGAGGTACATTGGTTATTGCGGCTTTAAATTGCGTGAAACTGGTTTCTATGCACAAGGTCATGGTCTTTCTGTAGAGAGAAGATGGTAGTATCTTTCGATCTGTATAGGGAGAAATTTACGGAACTTATACCACCACAGTATCATCACAACATCACTAGGGGTTTATATGTGGATGATGGCCCAAGAGTTGGGATATTTCCATTTGGCACCAGTTTCACTGTTTACTACGTACATCAACTAGAGGAAGGAGTTCGTGTAGATTTTTGGTTGGTGACTAAGGATATTACTTGGAAGTTAGAGAAGAGCATTGTACTACCGTGGCCAGAGTTTGGCTAGCCATGGCTTTGGAGATAATAAGAAAATTCTAATAAGGGACATGCGACTTTTATTTTGTTACGACACATCAGCTGTAAGTTTAGAGGAAATCGGTGGAGATAAGCCTTCGGAAACATAAATTGTTGTTACTCCTCGTATGATGAGCATAGTGTCATTGAAGCCTTTTGGAGGAAATTCAGGCGGACTGATAGGTGTCTAAACCACCTCTATAAGAATATCAATTGATTATGCTTTCTTTGTTACTTTTGTTATATTAGTTGTGTTTTACGTTTTGGTTTGCATTCTGTAGCTATTTTGGAGTCATGTTAAGGAAGAGAATTAGGAGCTCAAGGCGTCACTTGAAGACTCAAGGAGCTGGTAGACAGAAATTCAGCAAGAGGAAAGCTTGTAAAAGATACTACAGGAGGCAGTCCTGTTCTTACATTAGGCAGCCATTGAAGTCAATTGAAAATTACTAAAGCACCCAATGTACTTTACTCGGAGCAGCCACATTCTACAGTCAAGAAAATACTAGAGCAGACGTCAGTTTCTCTTCAGGCCACCTTCTACCACTAAAACAAAAGATATGTCGAGATTTTCTAACAAATTCAAACAACGACCAGTTCATCCAACTCCAGGTCATGACCAAGCCAGTGCACCTAGTTCACTGGCAAGCATAACCATGGTTCGAGGGTCGTTTGCCAGGGGTAAGTCAGTTCACGAATTCAACAGAAAATGGGTACTGAGTACGAGCCAACTGAGAGTTTGAGAGCAGAGTTTGCAAACGAACACATCGCCTCCACAGTTTGCGCCTCCACAGCGAGGAGCTTTACCACCAGATCCAGTCCATCCTTACATGCATAACATCCAGCAGTCCGCCGCAGCAGCAACAACTCGAGCGCCTCTATCTATCCATCATCTACAACAACACCACCACGACATCTACACCATCAGTTCTCACAATCTATAACCACCGGGAGCTTGAGGAGTTGTCTGTCATACCACCACTGACTTCCATCGGGTTTTGTTTTCAAGATTTCTTTCACTTTGAACTCCTTTATTCACTGTGTTATATTGTCAAGAATATGAACTCCTTTTGTAGCTGAATACTTGTTTGATTGAGGTTGAACTTGAAGTCATGAATATGAGTTATTGATTTGGTTTGCATAAAGTCTATTTTGATCTCTATTTCATTTGTAGTTAATTTTCTACCATGCTTGAATACATATGAATTATTTCCAAGTTGCTTGAGTACTAATCAAGTATCTAGTTGATGGTTCTATTACTAGTTAGAGATTCTTCGACCCATAATTGTCTAAAATTGATAATAACTAGCAATTCAACATTGTTGATGGCGGGATGTTTTTTAACAATTGTGAAGTAGAAAAATTACCTTAGTCTACAATCCGAGCTAGAGAGCGAGGCTAGGTCTTACCCTAATTCATAGAACTTAATGCTTTTGATTTGATTACACCTAGAGAGCTTATTTTAGGTGGTCTAATTGAATAGTATCCTCTAGAGAACTTATTCTAGTAGGTGATTGTGGAATTGATTAGGATATAGTTGAGTTTGTAACTATTCTAGGGTAGTGATAAATAGAATATTGTCAGAAGTATGACCGGTAAATCGATTGTGCTGATTTCATTGATTGATAGGAATTTCTTGATTATTCTCATCTCATCTATTGTTTTCATAACCTTGCATTACATTCATTCAGGAAATTAGATTCACAACTTAGCACATCTCTCCTTTAGGAACGAACCTGCTTATCCATACTACCAGTTAGTGTTAGAGAAGTAAGGAATTTATATTTGTGAGTTCGACACTCATCACAAACCGCATTGTTCCTTATTAGTTCAAGACACTAGTTTAGTTGGATTAATTAATAGTTATAACTTATATATATTTTAATTTTGTTGCGGGATTGCGCATATTTACTATCTAACGTATTTGTAAGCATTTCCAGTCCATTTTGTGTGTGGGTATGTGTGTGTATGGGGTACTGCATATTTTGTAAATTGGGAGAAAATTCACTACCATTTTACTTCTTCGTATACATGCTACATGTACATGAATCATGAACTTTTGATCGACTCCCTGGTTTTCTAGACCAAGGTGCAAGCTAAACAATAATGTCAACCTAACAAAAGCACGAATGAAAACCTGTTTTAAAAGAAACCCGACTAACAAAAGCATGACAAACTAACTAGCCCAACTAATAGTTCGACAAGTTATTTTCACCTCGTGTCCGACCCAGATGTTCGGATTCAGTTTTCATTTCAACCTCTGAACCAAAAATTTACTGTTCATCATCTTTTGAACTGTGTTTGTTATTGTTCTTCGTAATCCTCCCAAAAGAAAAAACTGCTCTAATTTCTAAATCTTCATTCATCATTCTAATAATAACTGTTTCTTTATATATCCTCTAATCTAATTATTTTACCAAACTTACCATCCCGGTCTGTAATATAAGTCAAATCAGTTTCGACATGCGAAGACAGGTTCATTTAATGTTGTATATGAACAGACAAACCAATCAAACACATGTTACCAAGATTTTACCGGATTTGAGAATGAGATTAGACCCATTATCTCATAGGATTTGGCGGAAATACAGGCAAAAATCTTTTGTAACGATATGTACACAGAAATGATAGAGAGTTTAGAAAGGGTAGAATAGATATTACACACGGTTTATTTTAAAGGATACCTAAATTGATTCTCCAAATGACCCTATTTCGTCGGGACATGATGGTAGTGCTTACCACATAGCCTAGTAGCCCAAACTAAGATAATCAATTGGGGGAAACTTATCTCTAGCCCACTTTTTTTATTTTTTTTATCAAAAA
>JAJJMA010281912.1:0-15496 GCA_023529015.1 Papaver nudicaule | reverse complement strand
TTCTTTTTTTTTTTTTCTTCTTCTTCTTCTTCTTCTTCTTCTTCTTCTTCTTCTTCTTCTTCTTCTTCTTCTTCTTCTTCTTCATCAACGTCTCCATCACCATCAGCGGTAGCAGGAGCATCTACCTTCATGAAGTCAGGAACAACGTCGGGACCATATTCATCAGGAATAGGAATCTTGTGCTTAGGGCAGATGGTCGCCAAATAAAGCTGAATCCCAGCAAACGCTGCCATACTCAAGTTTTCAGCGTGTTGCTCTTCTTGCTCATGTGATTGCTTTCGGGCAAGATTCAATTCGCTCTGAAGATTGTCACGTATCATATGGAGTTTGGTAACCAAGGAGTTTTGGGACTAATTTTTCTTTGAAGCCTTGGAGAGTTTCAACTTCCCTATGTAAATTGGTGATTTGACCAGAAGATTAAAGCTGTGCATTCTGCAGTTCGGTCATCTTTTGTTCACAGAGTTGATGTTCCTTCACCTGCTCTTCCATTTGGGAGATCTTGAAAACACATTCTTGGTGTTGTTCCGCGGAAGATTTTTGCTCCTGTAGTTGAGCTTCAAGTGCTGTGTTCCGCTCTGAAGAAAAACAAAGGTAACATTGAGCAGAGGCAGAGCCAATTTAAAAATAGTTGGGCGACAAAAAACCCTAGAAATATACCTTCTAACTCATGTACATGCCTACGAATACCCTCTTGGGCGACGTTAAATTTGATCCAACTTAAATAAAACATCTTAATCGGCACAAGGACCCAAGATTTGTTTAATTTTAAGTTTCAGGGAGGCATTTTCCTCGTTCAACTGCCTGGCTCGATCCCCATGAAGTTGGGCGAAATCTTTATGACGTTGGATTTCTTGAACGACGACATCTCTTTCGGCGGCTGTACGGTTTAGTTGAGAAGTTAGTTTTTCAACAACTGCTTTTTCATCTTGCCATAGGGTGGAGACTCGTGTATGATCCACAATAGCCTTCTCCTTGAATTTACGTTCTAATTCTGCTAGGCGCAAGGCATTGTCACGTTCGCTCTTAATCCATCTAATGTCCGTTTGGGAAGATTTGAAAAGATGATCAAGATTTACATTAAGGTCAAAGACATAACGTAACTCTCGGCGAAACCACTTAACATCTTGGTCAAAATCAAACAGCATATTACACTGCCTAGCGTTAACATTAACCAAGTTGTCAATCTCGATTTCGGCTCGCTCTAGTCGGTTGTCATGATGTTGTCGGCGATCTTATAATAGATGAGGACTAAGGGTTTCGGCGGAGACAGTGGTAAGATAAAACAATAACATTGAAGGAGTCAGATAGAGTAACTAACCTTGGAGTCCCTTATGTTCCTTAGACTCTTCCTGGAGCTTTCGGCGTAGTTTCTTAGCTTCATTTTTCTCCTCAGACAGCTGATGTTGGAGGGTAGCCTTCTCTTGGCGAAGCTCGTCAATCTCTTTCTTGAATTGAGAATTTAGGGAGATGTTGCCAATGTTACGTTGAAATTCCTGAAGCCATAAAAAGAATGATACATTAAAAGTATACTTAGAAAAACGAGAAAGAAATAAAGTGAGGCAATAACATACCAAGCATTGCAAAACTGCTCGTGTGGAGTAAGGTTGGCGACAACAGTAGTTAACTCTGAAGGTGTTAGAGCCAAACCAGGTGCGCTAAGCCTGGCCATAGATTCATAGTAAAGGGAGTCTTGCCGACCATCTTCTCGATTCGCTAACTAGGTGAAAGAATCAGACAACTTATTAAAAGGAGCTAGCTCAGAGTTTTTCTCTTCATTTTCCGTCATCCTGTTCAAGCTAAGGAGTTGGCCAATGATCCCAGCATCAAAGGATGGAACAATAGATTGTTCGTTGGCATTGTGTTGGCGAAAATGAGATTGTAAGTTGTATTCAACGGACCGATGAAACTCACCCATATCAGTTTCATTATTTTCATAAGACTCTTGAGTGGCAATCTCCGGAATCTCAGGAATTTCTTTAGCGGTATCATCAGACTTATCTTTACCAAGAGTGGCGTCCTTGTCACGGGAATCGCCGACTTTCTTGGGCTCAACAGGTTTATCTTTCTTCTTGGGTTCAGCGGACTCGTCTTTCTTCCTAGACGAACCACCAGATCCCTTAGCTACACATGAAGCTGGTTGCTGAGGCAAGATTGGCTCAGCCAATACATCATCGAAAGTATCTCTAGAGTCCGGCTTTTTCAGAGACTCAGAAGAATCTAAGCCGGGAAGATTTTGTTTCAGTTGGCTTTGAATTTGTTGCAAAGCTTCCAGTTTGTTCTTCTTAGCGGGTGGAGGTTTCTGCAAGAAAAGGACATACTTCGCCATCAGTTCTGGAAACAAACAGAGGCAAATATATACATATATTTAAAAATAAGAGAATGTGTTTGTTACCTGAACTGAGTCTCTAGCATTTCCTTTTCTCTTCTTGGGCTTGGGTTTCTTGGTTTCTTCTTGGGCGTGCTCAGGTTTTTTCACCCAATGACCGTCGGGTCCCACCACAAATTTGCCATCCTGAACAACGTACTCTCGCTCTTCAGTCCAGCGAACTTCCCAAAAGTCCACGCTATTAAATCGCTCATGTCCAGCAACAAAATTTCGGCGAACAATCTCTTTGTTCTCGTCCTCCCAACCTTTAAGCCACGGTCCTTCAACCACACAGGGGAGATCATTCTAGTGATTCTCGATGCTGTGACGCATTGTAGGTTTAGCGGCAGTATAAGAATCTTTGTCCGCATCCCTTAAAAACTTCTTATCTTCTTTAACAGACTTCTCAGACACTATGCGATAGGCCCAAGGTTCGCGTTTCCTTTCACAATGTCTCACCTCATACTGATCCTTGAAGTTCTCTATAATATACAGTTCATGATTTAGTTACTCCTTATTCCTTGGTAGTTTGGGATAGTTGGTGGTGTTATGACGCCGAGCAATCCACTCATACACTATATGAATGGAGTTGGCGGTAAGCTGAGAAGGACTCTTGTCGACATACAGAAGGATATCGAGAAGGATAGGATCAGCGGGATCATATAACAGAAATTTGTACCCAGCCTTGAGCTGACCGAAAGAAATGATAAGTTTGTTTTCATCTTGACCATTTTGGCGAGTATGATCCAACAACAGTTTCTCGGAGGGAGATTTGATACCGTCAAGAACTGAGATTACTGGAGACTTGTTGTCAACCTTGTCGTTCACGCAGTACTCATCCCATTAATGAATTGGGACTCTCTTTTTAGTCACCTTAGGGTTCGACGACAGTGAAGTTCCTTCGTGATCTGACTCTTGAGTACGGGTCGACGAATCAAGAAAGTAGGTCTTATATGGGGAAGCCATGAAAAGAATAGAGAATATCTGAAAATGCAAGAACTGCCGGAAAAAGGAGTTGCAGAGGTGGAAAATCGCCGGAGAAGCGGGAAAAGCAGTAAAACTGAGGAAAAGGGGAGTTTTAGAAGGAGAAAATGGTTATGAAGAGTTTTTGGGTGGTGAAAATAAAGAAAAACAACGAAAAGGAGGCTGAATCTGGTGGTCAGGCGACGGCGTGACGACGTTTAGGGTTTAAAGTCGGAGCTCTGAAGAGAGAGAAGAAAACTCAGAGATTTTGAAAAGAACTGAAGTTAACTGAGGAAGAAGAAGGAATATATAGGTAGGGAATTTGAACCGGCTCTGCAGGTCATCAAGTCAAAAAGGATCTTCGACATTCGCGGCATGAGTGAGACGTGGAAAAGTAGTGGAGAGATGGCGAACGTGGGCTGGCATTTTCGGCGAACTGGAAATTTTATCTTCAGCGACTAAGATCTCGAAGATGAAAGAGGCAAAATGTAGGTGTAGAAAATGCCCTCATACTATAAAAACATCCTAGAGGTGAAGATGTATAAGAAGATTATCTCTGAGAAGTATGGAATCATTAGCAGAAGTCCTCAGCAAGCAAGGGATCAGCGTCATAACAGAGTAAGCCATGACAGCGAATCCTGGGAAAGGAATATGAGAGCGGATTAGAGATCAGCGAGATTGGACACGTCACCGACAACAACTGGGAAGATAGTTGAACATTAAATGAAGGATCAGAACGGTAGCATTGTCGGAGTTGACTGGTTGGCTCAGTGGAGATCGCGTCAGCAATCCTTATCCATAACTTAGTTAGTTCGTTGATCTCTTTGTAGTAGTTAGTAAGGTCGCCGATCCTTATGGTCGACGAATATTGACAAATGATGTCAGAGAATACCTTGTCTGTATTTGTGAGACCCTGTATTTTCGGATCATGATTTATGGACCTAAAATCCAACTCATATAGAGTTGGGCGTATTTTGCTAAATTTGGGTGTAAATAACTAAGCTTATTGGCTAGCCCCTTATCTCTATTGTGGTTGGGAGTAGGAGTTGTTCTTTAATTTCTCAAATAATCTCACGTATTTCACTCTAGGGTTTTAATGATTTTGTACTTGTTTTAGAGAAAAGAAAACTCCTTCTCATGGCCGTCACTTTCACTCCCTCTCTCTATTTTTCATTCACAAAAGAACAAAATAAACCCTACACCTAGTTGTCCTTTCTATATATTTTTCTCCTTATTTTCCTTCTACTTCATGTTAACCTTTGCAACAAAAAGATGCAAATTATCCATCACTTATTTCCACTTCTTGGATTTAATTTATTCCAAAAAAAAAAGCTAAAAAAAATATATATGTATATAAATAAATTGTTACTTTACTGATTTTGGAAAAGGTGCTACTCCATCAATTTGAATCAAAGATTTGGAATTGCTATTTGAGGTAGGAATTTCTACCTAATATCAAACAAAACCTATTTTAGCATTACAATATATATTCTTGATTGATTTGTTTTGCTATTTAATCTCATGTTATAGTCAAGCATATATAATATTTATCGTAGTTTGTGTTTATGGCATAGGGTTATTATTGATTTTCTATACAACGATCTCCTCACAGACTACTCAAAATGGATTTGTGTTTCTTTCTACCGAACTACCTCCTTATCAGATCTTTGATTTTATTCCTTTGGTCGACTGAGTTTCTAACAAGTCATCTACGCTACTTCACTGTTTCAAAAAATTAACTGTCTAGGAATCCTACCGTCGTTTGGACTTATTTTAACACTTTGGTCATGTCTGACTATTTGATTTCAAGAGAAATGAACTTGTCATGCGATAGCTACACTTAAAAGACAATACAAATCCCTAAGTAGTTGTGCTTTGACGTCTGAAGTTCAAAAAGAAACCAAAACGTTCCCTTGCTTAATTTACTGATTTAAGACTTTGGTCGACTTATATTCCATTTGTTACTATTTCCCCACCGGCATCTTTAATCTTTCTGGCTTTGGCTGATTTTAAAAGCAACCCATCACATTAAGTTTGCTTGGTTAGCATTTGCGGATTTCAAAATCAAATGTATTTGTTTTATAACTTATTTAAAAAAAAAAATAGGCTTTAATTCATGTCCTTACCTTATGTTTTACAAGAAGAAAAGAAACACCTGTTTTGGGTTCACAAATGTCTTCTACTAACTTAATAGCACTATCTACTGGGTTAGCCTAGGGTGCATAAACCCTTTCCTTGAATTAAGAAGATATGTTCCTATTCAATTGTTTCCTTGATTTTCGTTTTAAGTTGATATACTTTTCACCCTAACTAATATTTATTCTACAAGTGGAATAATTATCTTTGATTTATCTTTGTACTCTAGTGGTTTGTTATTCTCTCATTTTACACACGAAAATGGTCAGACTTGTTTTCCCTCTGGTTTCTACTAAGTGGCTAAGTGGGGACAGTATCTGTAACGACCCGTCCCTCCACCGATACTGTCCCTACTTAACCACTGCGGTCATCCGACAGTGTGGGGTTTTCAACGGGCGCCGCTGCAGTCATCCGGCAGCAACTTCCCGGGAGGTCACCCATCCCTGGACTACTCTCACCCGAGCACGCTTAACTGCAGAGTTTCTCCAACTGCTGAGTTAATTATGCTTGAAAAGGCCTCGGTGTTATGAAAGGATAATTCATTACCTATATTCCATCATTCGGCCAACCACCGCCGAATCGGGGTATTACAATACCACCACCTTTAAATTAGAGCCGTCCTCGGCTCCGGAATATATTTTTTCAAGCCCAGATCTCCGACGTTCCCTGCCCCTCATGAGACGAGCTACCTGGCACACAACCCATCCAGCGTACTCTCTCACCCTCGACAGGTGAACCGTCGTCGGCTCTGATACCATCTGTAACGACCCGCCCCTCCACCGATACTGTCCCCACTTAACCACTGCGGTCATCCGGCAGTGTGGGGTTTTCAACGGGCGCAGCTGCGGTCATCCGACAACAACTTCCCGGGAGGTCACCCATCCCTGGACTACTCCCGCCCGAGCACGCTTAACTGCAGAGTTTTGTCCAACTACTGAGTTAATTATGCTTGAAAAAGCCTCGGTGTTAGGAAATGACAAACCACTACTTATATTCCATTCAGCGAACCCTACCTGCTGAGTCGGGGTATTACAATACCACCACCTTTAAATTGGTGGTGGTATCAGAGCACGGTTCCGATTTACTCGGACTGTGTGTATGGACTTACTACTTTTGGGGAAAAAAAGAAAGAAAAAAAAAGGTTTTGTTTTTCGCTAAAAATATTTTATTGTACAATGATTTCGGTTTTGACGTTTTTAGTTATCAAATTTTTTTCGTTGTTTTAATCGCGGTGGTTCCTATCAGATTTGTTTTGGTTTCACAAAGTTTTGCTTTGATTTTGTGTTTGATTTATTTGGGAAATGGGTAAATAAATAAAACACTTAACATAAAAATTGTGTTAATGAAATTTTGGTTTTAAACTATTTTTTAACTTTATTAATATTTGAATTTGGAGATAAATTCATTTTAAGGGGTTAATAGTGTGAGACCCAGTATTTTTGGTTTTGAACTCCGGGACGAAGTTCTTTTTAAGGGGTTAATAGTGTGAGACCCCGTGTTTTTGGTTTTGAACTTCGGGACGAAGTTCTTTTTAAGGGGTTAATAGTGTGAGACCCTGTATTTTCGGATCATGATTTATGGACCTAAAATCCAACTCATATAGAGTTGGGCGTATTTTGCTAAATTTGAGTGTAAATAACTAAGCTTATGGGCTAGCCCCTTATCTCTATTGTGGTTGGGAGTAGGAGTTGTTCTTTAGTTTCTCAAATAATCTCACGGATTTCACTCTAGGGTTTTAATGTTTTTGTACTTGTTTTAGAGAAAAGAAAACTCCTTCTCATGGCCGTCACTTTCACTCCCTCTCTCTATTTTTCATTCACAAAAGAACAAAATAAACCCTACACCTAGTTGTCCTTTCTATATTTTTTTATTATTATTTTTTTTTTTTTTGATAAACAAGGTACCTTTCATTAATGGAAATTCAAGGATACAATGAGTTTAAGATCCAAATAAGAGAATATAAAAGAATACACCGTAAAAGTACAATCCCGAGAAATCCGACAAGAGAAAGAGAAGGATTACCGGAGGTAGACAAATACAAGTATGAATTAGATCCGATTAAATCGGAAGAAGATTGGTTTTTCATGGAATTATAATCCAACCATTTGAATTGTTTTTCTTCTTGGATAAGAGATGCTCCCAAAATAGGAGTAATTTGCTCAAATCTCTTAAAACCTATGACAAAGCTTCCATCGTCAGAAACACCGTTGATGAAGATTCCGGCGCCGGATAATTCATAGATGAAGATTCCGATGAAGATTCCGTCGTCGGAGATAACAAAGATGATGATTCCGTCATTGGAGCATATCACAAGCGATCTTGAAACCCAAATAACCCAAAAACGACCATTAAAGTCTAGATAAACCTCTTGAGAAGAGTAGATAAAACCACCAAAACGGTGTAGATAACTCACCAAAAGATGAGTAGAAAACATCAAAAAACTAAACTAAAACACTAAAGAAACTAGAAAAACAGTAAAACGAAAGAAGATCTGCTCAGATCCGGCCCCAAAACGGACCAGATCTGAGCAGTAGATGACTACCGGTGAAGGGGTTTTTTCTTTGAGAAAGGGGTGCTAGAGGAGAGAGAGAGAGAGTTTCTTTCGATTTGAGAAGTAAAATCCTTCCAGTTGTCCTTTCTATATCTTTCTCCTTCTTTTCCTTCTACTTCATGTTAACCTTTGCAACAAAACGATGCAAATTATCCATCACTTATTTCCACTTCTTGGATTTAATTTATTCCAAAAAGAAAAGCCAAAAAAAATAATATATATATATATATATATAAATTGTTACTTTACTGATTTTGGAAAAGGTGCTACTCCATCAATTTGAATCAAAGATTTGGAATTGCTATTTGAGGTAGGGGTTTCTACTATTACAAACAAAACTTATTTTAAACATTATATTAGTTGCTTTCTTGATTTTTATATTAATAAGCATGATATTTATATTTTCATAAATATTGATTTGAATATTTGACTTGTTTATATATTGATTTAAATGGTTCTACTGATATTTGATTTAAGAATTAAAATGGAATTTTGGCCTATTTGGTTTATTATTATAATATTTTTATGAATGTATTTTGTGGGTTTTGGATTTGTGAAATATTTTTAATGCATTGGTCAAGCAGATTTGGTTAAGTGGTTTTAGAAATGAAATGGAAAAAAAAAGAAGATAAAAGAAAAATAAAGAAAATATATTTGTTGTGGAATGGTCAGGCCTTTATGGCATCCCACCAATGGTGGCTACCCTGGGAAGACTGTTCGGGGAACAGTGGTTGGTATCCGGAATAACCCTGACAAGTAGATTAAGACCTAGAAAATTAAAGGTTGAATGGTTGATTGTTTAAGGTTTGATTGTGGAAGGTTGATTTTGAGAATAAAATCGAGTAAGTAATTATTGAGAAATTTTTTAACTTAATAGTTTTGAAATGTATACATTTGTTGCATGGTTTTGAAAATGGTGCAAGTACCTTTACATAATAAATTGGATTTGCATATATTATTTTATTATCTTTATCAGTTGCATGATTTATTTTGGTGCACTTAATATTTTTGGAAACTTCCTACTGAGCCGTGGTTTGCTCACCCCTTTCTTTCCTCCCTTCCACAGAGATGAAGCAAGACTAGCTGATAAAAGAAATTGATAATTATAACGGGGATATGGGCATTGTGTATTTTTGAATTACATCGAGGTGTTGGTTTGTTTTTAGTTTTGTATTTCTGATTTTGTAATTCATTTACAGTTTTGTAATATTAAAGAAATTGTATTTGTCTTTGTAATAAAATTTCGAGTTTATCTTCGACATTCAGTTTTTCTCAAAATGTTTTGGAACTTTTCTGGACCCACACGAGTGGCCGTCCGGAGTTTCAGGCTTGCCAGGCAGGTCGGATCCGGTCCAAAAGGTCGAATTCGGGTCCGCTGGAGGCTCCGAAAAATCGGGCTGTCACAGTATTAGCTGTAGCCCACTACCGCTAATGTCTATATAAGGTGAGAGATCTCATCTGAGTAAGGGGTTGGTCGAGTGAAGTTTGGGTCTAGTCTACAGAGAGATAAAGTTAGGGTTTTCCTCCTTACTCTCCTTAGCCCAGAATCTAGAGAAGAACTCTGGTTTTGTAAGAGAGATCAAAATTGTAAAGGTGGGTGATGTAATCAATTCAAAGTCAATGGGATGAAGAGTTATGCTTAGTATGCTGATATCTTGTGTTTAGTATCTCTGAACTTTATTTACCTCTATCATAATCTTGTTTATGTTATAATGCATTACATATATGATTAAATTGGGTGTATTGGTAAAATCTGTCTTGTGGGGATTTTACTAATTACAATGAAGCCAACAGAGAATGTGTTACAGAACTACCAACCATCATCTACGAAGATAATGCAACATGTATCTCACAGATTAAAGATGACTACATCAAGGGTGATAAAATAAAGCATATTTGACCGAAGCTATTTTATTCTCACCACCTCAAAAAGAATAAAGAGATATGTATCCAGAAGATACAATCATGTGAAAATTATGCAGATCTATTCACCAAGTCCTTACCGACGACAGTTTTCAGAAAGCTAGCTTACGGGATCGGGATGCGACATCTGTACAAGCAATAGGCGGTGAAGTTTTGATCAGGGGGAGTTAAAACTTGGATTTTGACGCGTTGTACTCTTTTTCCTTCGTCAAGTTTTTTGGCCCTTTAGGTTTTTCCTTGTCAAGGTTTTAACGAGGCAACTTTTGCATAACCACATTTTGATATTGTACTCTTATTCCTTCGTCGGGTTTTTGTCCCATCGAGTTTTACCGGCAAGGTTTTAACGAGGCAATCATAGAAATTGGAAATCCAAGGGAGAGTATTATATAAGAGCAAGCACTATGGTGCCATAAGCCTTCTCTATTGAATAGAGAAAGGGGAAGGCAGAAATGGCAAAAAAATAGCAACCACAGTGGTCTTAGCTATTTAGAGACGGAAATCGGATTTCCGCAGCTTTTCTGTGCGGAAATCCGATTTCCGTAAAAAAAATTCTGCGGAAATTGGATTTCCGCACAGTCAAAGCTTGACTTTTGACCGGCGGAAATCAGATTTCCGTAAAGAATAGGTTTCTATACAGAAACCCTGCGACCTGAACTTCATTTCTCACTACTTCTCCACTCTCTCTTCTTCACTCAAAGAAAATAGATAATCGCCCCCTTTCGATTTTGAAGATAACCAGTTAGAATTTTTCCGTGATATTATAAGGGTTTACTAACATTTCGAAGGCGATTCTTTTGCATCATTCATTTTGAAATTTCATCCACAAGGTTACAAAAATAAAACAATTGGTAATGACAAGATCTTCCTCAGGAGTGAATTTCTTAGCCACCATTTTGATTTTGTGATGAAAAAAAATTGAAAATTTGAAGGGAGAAAGAAAGAATCAATAGAAACAAGATTGATTGGGGTGGATTTGTCAAAGAGAGTGAATTTTCTTATATAGAAGAGATCCCAACGGATAGTTTTTTTGAATTTTGAAAAAAAGAGTCGTTGGGGATCTGACGGTCATGAAAAAATAGAAAGATGGATGGTTAGATGTTGAGGTGTAGAGGAAAAAAAGGTCAAATGATAATATTTATGGGACGGAAATCCACTTCCCGCATGACTTCTGGGCGGAAATTGGATTTCCGTAAAAAGTTTTCTGCGGGAATTGGATTTCCGCCCTGCGGGAATTGGATTTCCGCTTCGCTTCTCTATTGCTATTGCCTGCTACGGATTGGTAGCAGGCAATAGAGAAGTCTATCAATTTCTCTATTCAATAGAGAAATTTTGCACCATAGTAGTTGCATTTCTCTATTCAATAGAGAATTCTCTATTAATAGAGAACCATAGTGCTTGCTCTAACCATGAAGTGGTTTTCCACTCATGCATGTGCTGTTAACCCCCACTTACATCTTATCGACTTAGTAGCTGCGTGCATAATATGCACTCCAATGGTTTTCCTAGCGACACCAAAAGCTAGTGCCTGTTAGCTTACATGTTGCTAGACACCTTTTGAATCTTGTATAAATAGCCACTTTGGGCTAGTGTTTATATCCATCCCACTTCTTAAGAGTTAATAAGAAAGGCTCTCTTCCACTGTCTATACATTCTGTTACTAAAACTTTTATCTAATATTAGTCCTTTTGATTAGTATCTAATATTAGTTCTTAGTATAATTAGTAGCTTAATTATTACACTTATGAAATTTACTGTGAGTTGCACAAATCTTCGAAAGACTCTCTGAAACACAACGAGATTCTCAAAATCTCCAGGAATCCAAATTTACTACCTCCCCGTAAAACAATAGAGGAGATTGAAGTGTCAGCGTGCACAAAATCAGAATAAGCCGGCAGCAGATATGGCGTGGAAAGACAAACTTCCCCTATTTAAATCGGGTAATAATTTGATTTACAGGGAAGTACAACCACTCCCCTTCTTTGTCCCCAAAACGGTGTGACGTCAGTTTTTTTTTTTTTTTTTTTTACAGTCGTCTGTGAAACCCCGTAATTAATTACACTTCTTTCACGAAAGAAGAAAGAAAGAAGAAGTTTCTTCGATCTGAGGAGAAGAAGAGAGTTATACACAGTACAGAGAGAAAACCAGTGAGGGAGAGAGACAATGGCAAGTTTCAGTCCAAAGAGGGCAATGGCAGAGTTAAGACATTCGTCAAGTTCATTAGGTAGTAGAGCATCATCGTCACCATTAAAAAGAGAAGGAGGAGGAGGAGACCCAGATATAACACCATTAATATCACCTGATAATCAATCCCCTCATGACGACGATGATGATGACAGGCATTCTATTAGAGATTACAATACTAGACCTTTTTGGATGCCTAATTTCTTATGTCCTGATGAAACTAGGGTTTCTTCTACTTCTTTGTATAACTCTAAGATCTCACTTTTTCTTCTCTTATTTGTATTTATTGGTGCGTTGATCTGCATCCCTACCATTTGGAATCGATTGGTAAGTGCCCTTTAGATCCAATTTACTTCTTTTAGTTAATTTATTTCTGCTTTTCTTGGGTGCTCTGAATGAATTTGGGGAAAATTTTGAAAATTTAATCATTCATAAGATTTGGGGGTTTCTTCGTTTAGTGTTTTTTTTTTTTGTAGAAAGGCACCAACTTTATCGAATTAAGGGGGCAGTGTTTTGTTTTAAAGTTACTAACTTTATCTTTTTGATTTTCTTGTAGAATGCACCTTACTTGTGTAAGAAAGACGGAATAGTATTACAATGTCCTCATGTGAGTTCATCTTGTTGTTTTAATTTAGTTTTGGGATTTCTGAGTGTGTATACGGTTTGATTTACACTGCTGGTTTTAATGATAGGTAAAGGAATCACCTTCGCTATGGGAGAATCCCTATTCTGCGACGACATCTTGGAAACCTTGTGCAGAGCGTCGTGATGCATTCTCAGGTTTGTCTTCAATTTCCGTGACTAAGATCTACTAAACATGGCTTGTTTCTACTAAACACGGCTTTATCATCATGAAAAGACTATTAGGAGAGTGTATTAGAGTGATATGGACCTGCTGCATTCTGCGTGCTTAAGTAGAATGTTTTTAGCTCTGAACCCTATTTACGTTTTTTTTTAATAGAAATTTGAATGCTTGATAGATATGTAACTAGGGCCGTGTTGAAATTGTGCGAGACACTGTTGGCTAGCTGGTACAGTGGTTAGTTTTCTGTAAGGTTCCTCATTAATTAAAGGGATTAAATTTGTGCGTTAGAAAATATAGTAACCCACTGCAATGTATTGCTCGAGTGGATTGGGAAAACCTCTTAGAGAAAGAACATAATCCAGACTAGAAAAAACAATGTATCGATCTCAAGCAATGTTTTTAACCGAGTAAATTCTCCTTTACCCATGCAGATCTTCCTTCGGAGAATGATACTAGCGGTTATGTATTGATCCAGGCTGAAGGTGGTCTAAATCAACAAAGAATAGCTGTATGTTCTGCTAACATGTAACTTGCGTACCAGTTGATTTTCTAAGAATAATGGTTAAATTTCACCCCAAAAAACGCTTCGAAATTTTGTACGTTAACGCACATACGTTTTTCAGATTTGTAATGCTGTAGCTGTGGCCAAGATAATGAATGCCACTCTTATTTTGCCGATGTTGAAGCAGGACCAGATTTGGAAAGATGAAACGTAAGATATCACAAATAAATACTAAATAGCAGTTACATTCTTAAATTCTTGTTGTTTGATGTGGCCCTCTTTTCCCCAAAGATTTAATGTTCATTGAGTTTGTTTTACATATCAATCTTACCAAATTCTTAGTTTAGGGCTTTTTGATCTTCTTTTGTGTTTCATGGATCCTACTTCTACCTTTTGATATATCAAACCTTATTTCTTTTTGTGATAAATTTTTAACTTGTCAATCACTTACATTACATGTGCAGAAAATTTCAAGACATCTTTGACGTGGATCATTTTATTGACTACTTGAAGGATGATGTGAACATTGTAAGGGATATCCCAGACTGGTTTCCTGACAAAGCAGAGCTATTCACAAGTATAAGGTTTGACAATATCTTGTATATGTGGTTTTAACATGAGTTAGAAAAGTTTCTTAGAAAATCATACTTCATTGAAAACAAACTGAGTGATTAATTCTCAGTAGTTGGTGGTATGTGTGTTAATTCCTTGAAACTTACCAACCAGAAAACAGTGTTTCAATCCTGATTTTAATTCGTTTCGCCGTTATTCTCTACCAATCCATAGCATTGCAACCCCTAGTTTGCATATTAGAAAATGTCAACCACATACTTTATTATCATTGTATCTTTGTTTCAGCAAATGATTAGTAGTTGACATTTGTAATTACTATGCAGACGCACTGTGAAAAACATTCCGAAGTACGCTTCAGCACAGTTCTACATTGACAATGTGCTCCCAAGGATCAAGGAGAAGAAGATAATGGCTCTTAAACCTTTTGTAGATCGTCTGGGGTAATTCATCCATATATATTTTATTTCCTGTACTGACCCCTCGTCGACTAAGTTTTGGTCGTGGAAATTTGTTTTGACTGATAACGTTTACCTGTTCCAACTGCTCAGGTATGATAATGTTCCTCAAGAAATCAACAGGCTTAGGTGCCGGGTGAACTACCATGCCCTGAAATTCCTTCCTGAGATCGAGCAAATGGCTGATAGATTGGCGTCAAGGATGAGGAACCGCACTAGTGGTTCAAATCCTTACATGTAATTTTTGTAAAGTGTCAATTACCTCTACATGGGCCTATAGTTCACTTTGGCGTACTGATAATCCAATCTCCTCTTTTACAGGGCTCTTCATTTGAGATTTGAGAAAGGAATGGTTGGACTATCTTTCTGCGATTTCGTAGGGACAAGAGATGAAAAGGTCAAAATGGCTGAATATAGACAGAAGGAGTGGCCTCGACGGTACAAGGTACTCAAAATAAACTTATTCGGCATTTCTTAGATTATCTTTCATATGGAAGACATGTCTACCATATCAGTGTTCCATTTGTAACTTGGTGTTTGCATGCAGAATGGGTCCCATCTTTGGCAGCTGGCCCTGCAAAAGAGGAAGGAAGGACGATGCCCCCTTGAACCAGGGGAAGTTGCTGTAATTCTTCGAGCGATGGGATACCCTAAAGAAACTCAAATTTATGTCGCTTCTGGACAGGTTTATGGTGGACAGAATCGAATGGCCCCACTTAGGAACATGTTCCCTAATCTGGTAAAACACCGCGTTCAGCTCTTGTGCTGGCTTTTTGCGATTGAATTTTACTAGTCTCTGAAGTGCACAAATTCCCGATAAGTTTATGACTTTCTCCTTATGAATTTTGTAGGTGTCAAAGGAGGATTTAACTAGCAAAGAAGAGTTGGATGGATTCCGTAAGCATGTTACCAGCCTGGCAGCTCTTGATTTTTTGGTGTGCTTGAAGTCGGATGTGTTTGTAATGACTCATGGAGGCAACTTCGCGAAGCTTATTATTGGGGCACGAAGGTATTTGGGTCATCGGCAAAAGTCAATAAAGCC
>JAJJMA010281903.1:0-12361 GCA_023529015.1 Papaver nudicaule | reverse complement strand
TATTTTATGTGTCCGATTTTTGGCAGAGTATAACATTTACCACTGTGTTGTCTAGACGACATATGGACTGTGTGCGAAATGAAAATCCGACTAGAAATGATGCATGGTTGCATAAACGGCCTACTGATACGTTCCCTGAGTGGTTTAAAAGTGAGGTAAGAGTTTGCAGAAAATGTTATTATTGCTGTAATTTATCCGTCAAGTGGTATGCTAATCCTTATAATTGACTGCAGGTTGAGAGAGAGTTCAGCATCTCTCCAGAAGGTGTTGCGGATAGGTTAAGGTGGCTGTCAGACTATCCGGAAACATAAGTAACGACTTACGAATCATATTACATTAATGGATACCTGTTTCGGACAAAGTCTCGTGAAGGTACAGTGAACCAGAATAGCGGGATACATGTAGAGGCAACTGACATGAACATTAGAAAAGCGGGGGGGGGGGGGGGGGGGGTCAACCCTTGATCAGGCAGATTACTTTGGCGTTTTACAAGAAATATGGGTGCTGACTTATCATTCACTGAGAGTTCCTCTTTTCAAGTGTGCCTGGGTTGACAATAAACATGGGGTCTCAAAGGATCCACTTGGCTATGTTTTGGTTGAGCTTGACAACATAAAACCCACTGCGGATCCATTCATTATAGCTACCCAAGCTAGGCAGGTATTTTATGTAGGAGATCAGGAAAATAAGAAAAAGTCTATTGTCTTTACGGTACCAAGCAAAAATTACAAAGATACTGATGATGTCGACGAGGAGTTTAACACGGTGGTTCTTTCTGGGAACGATTTTAACTTGCCAACGATCAGTAAACGTGACATGCGTAAGGAATCGATTGAGGATTACTATCGGTCTGAAGGTCCGGTTAGACATGTTCGTCCGAAGAAGAAGAAAAAATGATGCACCTAGATGTCCCAATTTTCTGATCATCGAAGTTGCATGCCCATTGTGATTTGTGAATCATTTTGCAAATACTAGTATGGATGAGACATGCTTTCTCTAGTAACCATCTTACTGTACATTTCTTTTTTTTTCTTTCTTTTTTGCAAGTAGTCTATCCGGACTTGCAGTGAATAATTTGTATATATATTATCCAGTGTTTTGAATCCTGGGTCTTTTTTCTTGTTTTGTTACGACCGCACAGACTTGTATCATGATTTTATCGCTAAGTCCAAGTTTTTAAAGAAACGGAAAAAATTACAAAGTTACTATTGGATCCCCTAACACAAAAGCAAATCAAAAGCCATGGACATGCCCGTGACCTGATATACAATTAACAAGAAAAACCCTATTCTTAAGTTTTTGTTTCGTGACATTGCTCTTGGGCTTAGAGTTTTTGTGATTTTTTAGCAGCCCTGAAGTCAAGCGAGTCATTGATATAACTTTTTTGGTGCAGAAGTTGTATTTCACCTTCCTCGTTTAACGAAAGCCTAGAGTCAAGCGAAACTCTTTGGCTGATAACTTACACGCCCACATGTTCATGTATCATGTCTTGAATTTTCTATCATCCTTGCATGCTAACCAAATAGTTGGTTTCTTGTTCATTACCAGGCACACCAAGTTCTTCTTTTGCAGCTGATTTTGCTTGGTCTTTCAAATCTAGGGTAATCTCTTAGATCTTCTAATATCTCTGGAAAACTAGACAGATACTTTGTTTGTTCATCTTGCAAGCATAACACAATCTCTTCTTTTGCAACCGATTTTCGGGTTTGTTTTTCTAGTCTGGTGATTATATCACGTGAAATAATCATATACTTTCATATCCACGCACTCATTGTTTTTTCAATATGTATGTTCTCATTGTGCATCTAAATTTTGGGATTGTTGGTTATAACTCTAGTGATTTTTGATTTATGAAGGATTTTCAGTGCTTAACAGAACAATTCAATTTCATATTAACTTGTTGATCTTACCCAAAAGCATAAACATACACCACGAAGCACTAATAGAATCATATTTATGTACGTATTACTCTGTGCGACAGTAATTCAGAATGTTATTAGTAGCAGATCAACATTTCTGAGCTTCGGTTCGCACGTTTTCTCATCTTCACTACTAATGATCTACTGAATTGTTTGTTATTGTAATCTGCAAGTGGGTGATGATGACAATTTCCGAATGTGACCAGGTAGCTGATAATTTGTGGGTGATTTCACAACGGATCCTAGAGTGATGGATAAATCTTGGATTGGCATCGATAAACCAAAAAGCCTTATCGAGATGGAGTCGAGGCATTTCTAGAGTATGCGATCATGCACACTGAAGAGCCGGTTATTTCATGTCCATGTCTGAAATGTTTAAACCTCCACAGACACAGAGTGAAGGAGGTACGACACCATTTATACATGAAGGGAATGGATCCAAAGTATACCATATGGACTGAGCACGGAGAAATTCCCTTGCCCCACCACAATGATCTGCACAATGCACAAGTGCTGAATGTCCAATGGGAATTTCAGCGAATGCTACTGAATGTTTAGAAATGTACCAAATAC
The DNA here is from genome assembly GCA_023529015.1 of Papaver nudicaule. Lineage (NCBI taxonomy): Eukaryota > Viridiplantae > Streptophyta > Magnoliopsida > Ranunculales > Papaveraceae > Papaver > Papaver nudicaule. The sequence goes on along the minus strand of JAJJMA010281903.1, from coordinate 9,869 downwards.
TCGAGGATGCTAAGAATCCCCTATCCAGATGATGTTCTAATTTGCTGTTGCTGGCAACGTGGAAGATACCGGTCTGTAGTTAGTAGTGATCATGGTTATTTATTTCATTTTTGATCAATAATTTAAATACCAGGGATATCAGATCAATTGTTAATCAAACTTTAATGTTATTCTATAATAGTAATCAAAAATAGCAACATCCAGAAACCGATAAAAAAAATATAAAATACAAATAACAACATCCAGAAACCGGTAAAAAAGAAGAATACAAACTGAAATAATTTCCTAAAGAGTAGCATTAATCCTTCAAAAAACGTACTTTATTAATGAGCCCCCCAGATTGTCCTCCAAAATCTTTCAATGAGACATTGCTCATCATGTGAGGAACAATTCCTATGCGTGTTTGCCAAGGACAAGGCCCCCCCCCAGACTTCCTTCAAGGTTCCAGTTTCAGTATTGTAACAAGATAATTGTTGGCAGTCCCATAACAAGATGTTCTTGTGACTTCCGAAGGCCAACGGCCTAAACGCCGGCCATATGACGTCTAGCTTTTGCAACAAAATGCTCGCCTCGCGTTCCCAAGTGACCTCAGGATGTTTCTTGATCCAAAAATCGATCCTGAACATTTCATTGTAAAAGTCATTATGTTTGCAGTAAACGCAGAGAGTACTTCCAAACAGCATCATTCCAACTTCTGGGTGATCATCCAAATAAAACCTTTCAGGGACCTGATTATATGGTGGTTCCGTAAGTAACTGAAATTCCTCAGTATGCAAATCGAAGGATATTAATCTGTTTACAGATCCATAAGTGTGGTCAGAATGATCGAACCAAAAAATACACCCATTTGCATATAAACCAGATTCCATGAATACATACGGTATTTGTGTGATGACCCTCCATCCCCTCTTGTCGCCTAGAGTGAATATTTTCACTGAGCCTTCAACATCAATTCTAATTACCTTATACTGACCGGTAACTTCACAATAGTCGAAACCTCCTATTACATCTCTGCCATAAATTCGTGGTGTTCTACGTGGCCGCGAGTCTCTTTCTGGAAGAACGAGGGACTCACCTGTTGCTGGATTCATAAGTAATATTGGATCTTGTGCGCAGTCGTGAAAATCATATAGACACACAAGACCGTTGCAAGATCCAACTATTGGGTTTAAAGTAAACTTGGTACTTCCACTAACCGGGTGATTTTTGAAATTGTTCGCCATTAATGTTGAGTAGTGTTAGGACATTGTCCGGTCAAACCCACTAGCGTTGGTATGTCAAGCTAGTTGTCAGTTTTAGGTGTCAAAACACAATTCTTGATTTAGCCTACTCAAGGTTTACTTCGGGTTAGGATAGAGGTAGTAGAGTTTAAAGTCGATCTCCACCCTTTGAAGATGAAGATGGAGAACACACGAAGACATCATCAAGGACTTCATCAACAAAGGTTAGTAAAGATTGAATTTTCCTTGAACTCTTGTTATTCTTATCTCTATCTATCGAAGTAATGAACTCACTATGTGGAACAATGCTTATGACGGTGAAATTACATTATTGTATATTAACCCGAGGAGATTTGGTCCATATGATCATAGTGAGGGCAACCTTTGACCTTTGAGTAGGTCTCCATGTTATAGTGAATGGAAATACGAATTCAACGCTTCAAGAATCACTTCATTCCGTTGTAAAACGAAGAAGTTATGAGTGATTCATTGAAACTGAAAAGCGTGGCTAAAAGCTGAATTCGGGAAAGGGAGTAGGAAGCTTCTGGAATCTTCTGGACTTTCGGGAACGCTTTTCAAAAGTGTTGGGGTTCGCGAACCGCCACCTCGGGATTTACGATTAGGGTTTCCTGTCGTGTTTCTGAGGTCCATCTCCTGGCTACGATGGTCCACCTTCACACCTGTGTTGTGGTCCGTCCTGATTAGAGTTTTTCTACATTATCTTTCTTAAGAGATAAGTTTTGTAGAATATCTCCTAGTCAAAGGATAAGGTTATCCTTTCACAATTGTTATGAAACCAAAACTCTTAAATGAGGTAGTTATAATCTATCAAACTCTTGATTAGATAAACACTACTTGGTTTCTACAATAGAAAGGAGACTAGATTCATTGTGTGCAAGTTAAGCAAACTAGCTAACTTGTTGCACAAGGAATCTTAGCTTTATCCTTAAGCAACCATCACTATAAATAAGCATACATGTAGCATAACAAATCATCCCTGCTGGTGTGTGTGCTACATAAGGTTGTTCTCCGCTATTTCTGTTCTTCACGAACAAGGTGAGAATTACAAAAGACTTTACTTAGGGATTGTAAAGCCAAGTTTAACTATCTTTCTTCTTTAGATAGTTCTGAACTTGTATCATCCAGGTAGACCATCATAATCCTTGTCTATTCTATGGTCCTTCTCTTCTGCAATAAGGCCATTCAAGGATTATAGGTTGTAAAACCAGGATTGATAGATTCGATCTATATTGTATATCAACTTAGGTTGTTTTACATATAGGTTAGAGATTCTGCAAGATATCTCTAGGTTCTCTAGTTGTTCTTGCAAGAATACAATTAGGTCGTCACGGTTCTCGTGCAAACCCTAATTGTGTGTTTTTGATACCTGACCTTGTGAACGGTTCCTCAAAACACAAAACAAGTTTCCAAAACCTTGATTGTATCTAAAGGGAAAATTGTTCTTTACGTATTCTCTGTCGAAAGACGGATTGAGTACAAAAAGCCTTTGACAGCGGTCAAAGCAACTCCTAGGCCTGTAACGGACGTCAGCTGGGGGAATCAAGTGCGTAGGGTCTTGCGGGATTCAAGAGGCGTAAAGAGTACAACAGTAGCTGATTCGCTTGGAGGGTGGAATCGGTCTCTTCTACATTCCAATCCGAAGTCTGATAGTAGGTTAGTGTTTGTAGACAGTTAATACTGTGTGGTGTTCAAACTGGACAAGGTCCCGAGGTTTTTCTGCAAGGCAGTTTCCTCGTTAAAAAAACTTCTGGTGTCTTGTGTGCTTTTACTTTCCGCATTATATTTCTGATAGTATAATTAAAGCAACACAAGTTGTACGTTATTTATATCCTGACGTTGATTCCAAATCTTGAATAAAGATTTACAGAGACTTGTCTTTGTAGGAATTGATCACTTGTGATCACAACTCAGGTTATACAGATTTGGATATTGAAATTCAATTTGTCCATATCTGACCATAAGTCTCACAAGTCCAAACGAAAAGTTGGTAGTATTTCGGTACCCCTTCTTTTTCAAGTAGTCTTCTTCTCGTAGTCGTTGTCTGTAGAAGAGGTGTGTAACATCATCTCCTCCATAGTACTCTGATGAAGCCGAGATAAGTAGACCAGTTTTTCTTCCGCCAAGGATGGTCTTCCATTGTTTGCATACCCATTTGCTGTGAGACACACTCTCTGTTGTAGGAAGACGTACTAAAATCTTTGTAGTTAAATCCTCTGGTAATTTATCCATTAAATCCTGTGGTAATTTATCCATTGTTGTTAGTGTTGAATAATGGGATAAGGATATTTAGGATTATTGTGTAGAATACTGAACTTATATAGACATCTAATATACACGTCTGTTCAGACAAATGCACAGGTGCAAATGCATGTACCCTTTCGGAAAAGAATAAACACGGCTGTTCAGATTGTCAACGGATTTTGTGAATCGTTATGAACATTTTCTACCAAAATGTATACGGAATTTCAAGAGATGAGAGTCTCATGGAAGAGACGCCTCATTGGAAATGTAGTTAGTTAGTGCGTGCGTGCGTGCGTTATGTTAGTGTACGTGTTCAACAGTACGTGCGTTATGTTGAAATAACAACCTACACGATACACACATGTGCACAGCACAAACATTACACACATGCGTAGCTAACACACTTCAAGAAGGCTAACCCTGGGCCTTGAGCCTGGTCTTAGGATTCCTCTAAAATTAGTCACTACTAGGCTTGAGAAAATTCTATCATGGGCTGTATCCTTAACTTAAGCCCATCATTTTAAGGTGTGAGATTAAACGAGCTTATGGAGTGGAGGGCCTAACAATGGGCTTGAGGCTGGTTCAGCCCTTCATAAGTCCGCGCGTAGGACTTCTCCCTGTTGCATGGGCTATCTTGTAAAAGAGCCTATGGACTGGGGAAACTGACCCGGTCCACAAAAGTCCATTATTCTTGTCACGCATCCAAAGTAAGATATCTCACGTGGTTTTATATCTATCAAACGCCACGTTAAATCCTATCGACCTCGTGTGGCCATTCCATGGCGTGACAAAGTTGGCGTGGCTGTTTACCAGCTCATAAACAGACACGTTAGAATGGGATCGCGTGACCTTTATTTGGTCAACGGACACGAGTAATAACGACCAGAAGAAATGCGTGGCCTTTTTTTTGGAAGATGACATTCTTTGTCACACGATAAGGGCGAGCGTGGTTTTTTGTTAAGAACGGTCACGCAAAAGGCAATTTTTCACGTGGCTGTTATAGCTAGCGTGGCCTTTTACAAGATATGTCGCGTGGCAAAAGAGCCAGATTCTACTAGTGTCTCGGCATTGCTAATTCTTCGATATGAAGAGTTATAACCAATGGATCGTTTCAATCTTCCTCCATCTGGAATGTCCATTGCAGAAAAGAAGAATGGTTGCTTATGCCAGTCGTCGAGATGTTTTTTCGCTGCTACACTCATTATCTCTTTCCCTTTGAAATATCTCTTGTGGATTCTGTCTGTGATGTTGCTTCGGAAACTGCGCTCGCTGACTTCTGCATGCACTATCGAATTCAAATAACTGAATCTTGGAATGTTTCGATCAATTGTTATTACATATGCCTCATGTTTCTTTTCTTCTTTTGGTTGTGGCTGGTTTGGAGGTGGGTTTGGCAGTTCTAGAAGATGGTTAAATTTTCCTTTCGAGATGAAGTAGTAGACTTGGTCTTGTGCCGTGATGCAGTTCTCAGTGGAATGCCCGTAAAATTTGTGGAATTCGCAGAAGTCCCTCGAATTCCTGTGTGTTGTGGCTGGTTTCCGTTGCTTTTTGGGTATCGAATCTCGCTTGCGGATTCTGATTGTTCGATACTTCGTAAGGCGACTTCGAGAGGTACGCTAAGCTTCGGAAGCTTCCTGTCTTGAAAAGGAGGAAATCCTGGCCTTGGGACTCCGAACTTTTTGCTTTGATAACCTCTTTCGTATCCTCTTCTCGAGTCATTGGTTCTGCTGTCATTATATCTTTTGTTATCATTATATCTGCCATCATTGAATTTTCCCTCGCTTCCATATCGTCCATCGTCATTCCGTCGTTCTCTTTTTGAGGAATCTCCAGCTTCATTGGCTGCATATTGATCTTGACTTATTCTGAATAGTACTTTCTTTAATGGTTCCACAAGCCTCTTGACTTCGTCTCGCTCTTCCAGAGATAAATTGTTTATCGAATGTACTTGCTTCGAGATGATCTCCTTCCATTGGGCTGCTTGTTACTTAATTTCTTCCAATGAGATGCGCTCCCTTTAGTATTTCCGAAGATCCTGCAATGTTTCGACATTTTCCGAGAAGAGTTTTTCGTACAAAGGATGTTCTTTATCGAGCGCATTCAAATAGGCTCGGACTTTGTCCTTTTCTGTGGCGCCATTCCCTACTTCCACGCATTGTGCAGTCCATCTCTCTGTCAATCTTTTGGTAGATTCTTTGGGTTCGACTTTGATGCTGAACAATTTCTCCACCCCGGGCTTTAATGAGTTATTATAGAGGAAATGAAGTATGAATACTTTGGATAGTTCTTCGAAAGATGAAATCGAGCTTGCTGGCAGGCTATCATACCAAGCTAATGCTTCTCCCTTCAAACTGGATGGGAAATATTTGCAGAGAACCTCGTCTTTGTCCGCCCAAGCCAGGAATAATCTTTGGTACATTTTTATGTGTAGTGTCGCATCCCCCGTTCCATCAAAGATAGAGTTAAAAACTGGCATGGTGCATTTAATTGGGCTTACTTAGAAGTTCGGGGATTAATGGCGAGCGGTTGACGTCGTTAATTGCTTGGTTCAACTTTACTTTATCAGATGATTGAATCTTATTGTCTAAGAGCTCTGCTCGCATTGATTTGATTTGTTCCATCATGACTTGTTGCAATGCTAAGGTGTCGGCATCCTTTCTCGCCTGCTCGTTCTCGTATACCAGTTGTATGTTGTTACCTCTTGGTCGTATGCTGGGCTCAATCCTCCTGCTTGATTCCGCTTTCCCACGCTCCTTTAGGTATATGCCTCGGTGTTGTTTCTTGATGTGGAGGGCCGTTTGGAGTGCGAATTTTCATGGGGAAGAGAGTGTCCTTCACTGCTTCGTTTGTAGTTCGAAACAGATTTTTCAACAGCTTTCTTGTTTGCTTCGGCTAATTGTTGTTTGAGCTTTCTTATTTTTCGATTTTTCCTCATTAGTTTTCTGAATTGTGCAGCCCTCACGGTTTCTTCCTCGGTTGGCGCTTGGATTAGTTTATTTGGGATTTCTTCTTCTTCGTCGTCATCTTCCTCCTCTACTTCGTGAATTTGTTGCTGTGGAAGTTCGTCCTCTTCTGGAAATCCTTCCCCCTCTGGTCCCAGATCATCTACTAGTACTTCATCTTCGTTTACTTGCTCCCTATGCTGGACTGTACTTGCTGCTATTTCTGGTGATAGTCCTTTACTAGTTGATAATCTGGTATTATGCCTCGAATAGCCTATCCCCTATCTCGATGAGCCTATTCCTTGTCTCGGCATCTGATTTGACTTCGAAGTCATGATGACAGTGACCTGCAAAAAGTAACAAACCCGTGAGGTCCAAGGCGGCTATCACAGTGTACTATGGGTCTGACATGCACCCTAACAGTTGTAACCGATTCTGACATGCTAGATTTTAGGGAGGATTGTATGTGTACGACCCAGTGAGATTTCTAGTCTAAAATATCTTTTTGTGACTATCCCTTTAACCGTTTTGATTTTCTAAGATCTACCTTCCAAATATGGAGGTTCTGGAAATCCTGCCCTAACTTTCTCGGAAAGGATGCTACTAGATCTGAAAGTTACAAAACTACTTTCCTGATATAGATTTGGTAGAGAAAACCCTAAAATAACCCTAAATTGATTTCTGCAGCATGGATCGGATATGAGATTTTAAGGGTATTTGCAAGAAATTTAAACAATGGATTCTGAATCGGGAAACCACTTTTCTCAAAGTTTGGTGATAATTTCTTTGTTCTTTTTGTGAAATCTTTATTAGATAAAACTTTTTGCTCTTGACTAGATCTCTGTGTTTCAAAGCTTAGATTCCTTGAAGAAACATTGATCTTATCATTTTGATGATTTGCTCAAAACTCTTGAGCATGCTAAAGCTTAAGACCTTTAGACACCAAGGTGATAGAGCTTATAATAAGTAAAGAATGGTGAAATAGGAGAAAATCTTGAAAACCCTAGGAAAAATATTTCTGAAAAATTTGAAAACCCCAAAAATCACAAGCAAACCTAAGTTGTTTTAATCAGTCCCTGTTTCTAGCGCCAAACTGTGTTGGTATAAAATCTGCATATAGACTTTACACCAAACAACCATGAGATATTTACATACATAAAATGATTTAAAGAGCACTACTTGAAATAAATATGATTTCGAGATTCATAAAAACATCATCGAGATCGATTCGTATATGTGTAAACAAGATAAAGATCTGAGTATTATTTAAAGTGGTATTTCTTTGGCTACATACTACATGGAAATTGTGCTTAGAGACCTGAGGAGATACTAACCTAATCCCACTCACACATCTTAAGACTTCAACAAAATTCCAACCCCTACAATGGAGACCGAGCTCGCCTTATATATGCCGAGTCGAAAGTGGATTGCAGCTAATAAGAAAAAATACACAATCGTGGTGGTGTCAGAGTTTGTCGAGTAAGTCGGTGCTCTTCGGAATGTCTTCGAGGTAATTTTGTTGTTTTTGGATCCTTATCTTCGAGTCTGACTGTTATTTCGTAACTCTTCAATATCTCGGGGTGTTTGTTCCCCTGAAGGTGTCCGATTCTTTGTTGTCCTTTTAGGCTCTCGGTATCTTCCTTCCTTCGTGTCATATCACGAGTTATGATCCTTCTGAGCTACTTGGTGCTTCGAGCTTAGCCTTCCCTTTAGGTGCTCCTTTATCGAGAGGTTGACACATGTCTCAGTGGCTTTATACCCCTACAGTGCTAGTGTTAATGATTAGAGATAACTATATGATTAGTGTTTAAATAAACTAGAGAGAGAGAAAATCTGATTTTTGTGTTTCATGTTCTTTTTGTGAGAGAAGAAAAAGACACTAAAACACACAAATCAACTAATTGACATAACAACATTCGGCTCATATTTGTTATAAATTCAACATAAAAGACACAAATTCAACTCATACTAGTATACATTCAACACTAAAACACAAATTCATCACATACTAAGCATGACACGCACAAGCTAATTGTTAAACACACAATTTTTCACAATTATTCACAATTGTACAAAATTTTGAAAATGGAAAAACTGGGGGACAGTTTAACATTCGGCTCGAATAAGGGTGGAACAGGTTGGGGCTGAATGTAAATTCGGCCCAAAAATAAAAAATAAAAATAGGAGCTGAATGTGTATTCGGCTCCAAAGAAAGAAAAGAATAGGAGCCGAATTGTTCTTCGTCCTCAAGAACAAGTAACATTCGGCTCCTGTTCTAGGTTTTTTTTCGAGCCGAATGTAAGGCTTTTCATGCTCAAAATCATCAAAATCAGTCGATTTAATAATCAAATCAACATCATACTTCATACAAGAGGATGAACAGATGAAAGTTTATAACCAGAAGAAGGCATAACAAGCTGAGGTTCTAAGGCTACAAGAGGATGAACAAATGAACATTCATAAACATGAAGCTCTACAGATGCTAAAGAAGAAGGAGAAAACTGAAAACATAATCAAGGTTTCTTTTTTGTTTATTCATTGTTCTTAAGTGTTTTGCAAATTATTTTGAATTTGGTGGAGTTTGGGTGTTTGGGTCTAATTGCAGTTTGTAATTGCAGAAAACAAAGGAGAACCAACAGAAGAAACAAAAGCTTAAGGGTGAAAGCAGTGTAGTAGACCCTAACAAGCCAAAGAGGCCTGCTTCTTCCTTCATTCTATTCAGCAAGGAGGCAAGGAAGAACTTGGTCCAAGACAGAGAAGGGATCAGCAATGTGACTATTAATGCTTTGATTTCAGTTAACTGGAAGGAAATGGGTGAAGAAGAGAATAAAGTTTGGAATGACCAAGCAGCTGAAGCAATGGAATCATAAAAGAAGGAACTGGAAGAATACAACAAGTTTGTTGTTTCAGCTAACAATTCCCAGGCTTGAGGAGGAGAAAATTCTGATATCATGTTCAAGTTGTTTTAGTTGAACAGTGAGCAAAAGTTGGTTAATCTTATTTTTTTCACAGCAAATGTCATTAGGATTTAATTCAATTGTTTCAACCTTTGTTTTGTATTTCATTCAACAGTTAGTTACTACATTTCTTGTCCATGTATGAAAGTGTCAAGCTAAGGACTAATCTGGACCAATTCATACTGATGAATTTTTAGCTGCCAGAAAATCAATAGTTCTTACTAAGAAACAATTCTCAAAGAAGTTAATCAATTGTATTGCCAGATTCTCATTACTTCTCAAAGAATGACTACAAAGTAAACTGAACTGCAGACATTCTACAAAGTAAACTGAACTGCACACAGAATGACCACAGAACAAAATTAAATCAAGACTTGCCTCAATTCCTGTCTTTGTTCATGCCTTAGTACATGGTATGAATTAGAAAGATGCGCAAATTTCCAAATTGGTCTGTAGGTTTATAGAAAACAAATATGCAATGTGGGTTT
>JAJJMA010281870.1:0-13239 GCA_023529015.1 Papaver nudicaule | reverse complement strand
TTCTAACAAAGAGAATATCACAACATAATCTCTAGTAATGACAAAAGCACACAAGAAAGAACTAAGTCATAAAACTTTAGGCAACAGAGAGCAATACCACTACTTCAAGCTTGCAAATTAAACCAAGAACTCCAACCACTTCAATGCATCTCGTAAGATCCTTTAGATTTAAACCCTTGTGATTATTCGCAAGATCACCAAACATCTTTCGACGATTTTCCTTCGAAGATGAAAAACTTAAGCCCCATTCGCAACCAAAATCTAAGAGCTTGTTAGTTGAAATTTCATTTGGAGATGCAATCGATTTTGGAACACAACTCTTATGTGCACTCAAAGTTCCATTTGGGAAAAGACCCGTCGCTTTAGACTTACGACTCACTTTTTTATTAGATACCAAAATTGGTTCAGACAAAGTCGAATTTTGGATGCTAACCTCCGAGTCTTCCACAACCAACGCCGAAGTTGCAACTCCCTCCTCCTATTCAAGACCAAAAAATCTATTTTGGTTTTCAAAACCAGGTGGAATGGATGGATCGGTAGAAGTAGAGCTTGCTCCTTCAGTAACCTGAACAGGGACATTCTTCACCTTACTTGCATTCTTGTTCCTTTTAGCGTAGGTTTTTCAATTCTCTGCATCTTGTTGAGAGGATAAGTCCACAGTTCCCTCTCTTCCGTCTTGCATCTCACCAATGGGCAAGTTAGCATCAACACAAGCAATTTCCTCATTTCCTTGCACCAAGGAATTTCCATTCTCTAAACTCTCACCCATTACCTCAACACCTATCTTATTCACTTTTGGAACCCATACCATCTTGCTTACCTTTGGCCATTTAGCATTCGAGTGCCCAAAAGTGACACAAGTCTCACATCTAGGAGTTTTCCAAGTATACTCAACTGAAACCTTAAACTCTTTGCCATCAAATACCACTGGAACGAAATTAGGAAAATCACTGTTGGTTTCCATATCCACACATACTCTAGCATACTTCATTCTTGTTCTTGCTACAGTGAACTTATCAGAAAACAAGGGAACTCCAACAACACTAGCAACCATGCTCAAGCCTTTTGCATTCCATAGATGAGTTGGAACATTTCTCAAATTCATCCAAACAGGAATGGTCTTCAATTCCATAATATCTTTCTCTATGAAGAGTTGCCAAGGACAAATTAAGAATAACCTCTTTGCAATAGTAATGAAACCAAAATCCATGGCGGCTATTCTATCTTCCTCCAAATCAAACTCAAAAATGAATCATAAGTCTTCATGAAGCGATAATCGAAATTTTCCTTTGAGCTTCCAAGCATTTTCCATCATTAATTTCCTTGACAAAATTGAAGTCAACTCTACTACAACCCACAAAATATCCAACCAAAAATTTCTCAGAAACTCTATGTTCATCAACCAAATCGGATGAAGAGAAAATGGATTTCGATTTATCATTGATCGATTGAGGTTTGGCTGATCCTCTCCACCACCAACATCCCACAATGGGACTGTAACAACTCCTCCACTAATGGGGTCAATACTCTGAACCAAGAAAAATGCTGGTAAAGTCGAAGAAGAACCCAGACTAGGGTACACATATCCTTGAGAAGAAGAAGATTTTGGATGTGGGCGCGAAGGCGGACGTGAGGGAATTATATCATCTCTATTTTGAAACATACTTATAGCTGGCACGTCCATCCCATGGACATGTTGTGGCTCCGTACAAATAATTGAATCGACAATCTTACTAAACCCCTCCATGTATTCAACTTTACTTTCTGACTGTAAATTGAACCAGCCGATTATCTAGATCCATCCCATCGTCCCAGTTAGAATTCACATCCAGTAACAACCTAAAATAATCGTCTTTGAAAATTGTAGAGGTTTGAAATGGGTTGATGACTTTTGCAAATTGCCCAGTTATCTGAAACATATGTCTCTCGCCTTAGTACCAAGCACCCTCTTTTGATACGAGAATATATAATACCCACCTGCATAAGCTCATTTTCCGCATCTTATCAACACCTTCATCCTCGTAGAAACCGATCCATGCTTCGTACACTTATGTTTTAAAATTTTCGACTGTTCTAATTGCTTGTTGCATCCAATTTAGAATTGATAATGTGACTCCATCTGTTTGCTGAAAGGAATCCCAGATATCAGCTCGATACATCCTTATAACTGGAAATATGAGCTCGTTGGATACTAAAGTGGGTCGGCACAAACCAAAATTAACATACTACCAGTGCTGTGAAGATAAAAAATAAAAAACATGGTTTACATTATTGTTGCAGGTCAAAAATAATACATTTGATGAAAAACAGTTAAGTTTTTTTACCTCTACTATATCATGGTAAGCATTGAAGCTTTCGCAATCTTTATCAGAGGAGCATTGTCCCAGGTTCCTTGCACCTCGGCTAGGATTGGACTTTCTCGGTCATACTTAGGAGCAGCCTATAAGTCTTCCAAAGCCTCCAGAAAACCAACGGGAGTGACCGAATTACCATTGGGAAAAAAACATTGACATAAAACATATAAAATATATATTCTTTCAACCTCATCATAATGATCTTCATTCGGTGCAATCTCTTTACCAAAATACTTGTGATATTTTTCCAAAAACGCCTTAAGCTTTGACACCCTTATTCCACCACCAACTAAATTCTTGCCAGTTAAAAAGGCAACTAACATAGGAAGTCGTGTTTTTTTTTATCTATCTTCGGACGCCCACTTCTCCTGGTCATATGGAAGTAAATGTCCATCGCATAGTATGCCGGTCAACATGTACAAATCTAACGGTGTAATTCCTATAAACATCATAATATTTAATAATTAAAGTTTTGCGTAATAAATACAAATAATCTGCCCCAATTAAAATCTAATAAATATTAATTATAAATAAATTAAATTGGAGAGGATAAAAAAACTTACCGGCTTCAAAATCTCTGAAGAATAATAAATTTGAAGTCTTCCAATACCGTTCGAGTGCTGTCAGTTGAATTTCAGAACTGTGTGTCTCGATCCGATAAAAATGGTGCCATGGATACTAATCTATTCGTTAATGAACTTCGACTGGAATCCAAGTGAAAACCAATTTTGGTTCATTTGTGCCGCCTCTTAGAACAACATTGTTTTTCGTCGGCACCCTTGTTGACATATGCTCAACTATAATACCAGGACCTGCTAGTTTTCTTATGTAACTCTACTCCTAATCTTTATCCTGAATCCACGTGTATCCGGTGGGAGGATCATCATCATCTTGAGATTGTCAGGGTTTCTTCCCTGTTAGTTTGCGTATAGAGCTTTGGTTAGACCACTTGCAATAATTTCTGAATGAAACAAAAATTATAGAAACCGAAGAACAAGCAAACAGAAGAGAAAAGAAGAAAAGTAGAAGAGGTGTGAGTGAAAATGTGCGTAAATGCCTTTATAAAAGGTAGGAATATACAACAACAGATTGCTCTAGCATCTGAGATGATAAATGAGATGGACATAAAAAGAAGAGGAGGTAATGTTGGGATTAAAATTGATATTTCACAAGCATATGACTCCTTGAGCTGGGAATTCTTATTTCAAGTAATGCTGAAGATGGGTTTCTCTGAGATTTTTGTGAGATGGATATTTATTTCGCTCAAATCTGCCAAAATTTCAGTTTTAGTAAATGGTGGTCATGTTGGATATTTTGATGTTGGAAGAGGTCTGAGGCAAGGAGACCCCTTGTCACCTATATTGTTTGTAATTGCTGAAGACTGTTTGAGTAGAATGTTAACTGAAAAAGGAGGGGTACCGAAATACTACCAACTTTTCGTTTTGGCTCGTGAGTCTTATGGTTTAAGTCTGGACGATCTCAAAAATCAATATCCAAACTTATAACTGGAGTTGTGAAACCTCGACAAAGAGTACTTTGGAGTCAACTCGACAGTTATGCAATAACGTACTACTTGGTGCTTTAATTATAAATCAGAGTTATAATGCGGAAAGTAAAAGCACACAAGACACCAGAGATTTTTTTAACGAGGAAACTGCCTTGCAGAAAAACCTCGGGACCTCGTCCAGTTTGAACACCGCCCAGTACAAACTGACTACAAACACTAGCCTACTATAAGACTTCGGTCTGGGATGTAGCAGAGACCAACTCAAGCCCTCCAAGAAAATTGGCTACTGTCGCCTTCCTTACGTCTCTAGATCCCCCACAGATCGTCACGTACTTGATTCCCCCAGCTGACGTCCGTTACAGGCCTAGGAGTTGCTTTGACCGCTGTCAAAGGCTTGTGTCAGCAATACTGGCTTTTCAACCAAACTGTTGATGTATGGTGTAACTGTCCTCTATCAGTTTACCACACATAAGATGACTTCCTTCGGATTGTTAAATCCAGGTCATACGGAAATCTACTTCTTGAATCGGGGCTGACACGCAAACCAAGTAACCAATGCCCAATTCGAATCTACCTCAGTTATACACGAAGAACCACTTAAGGAACTTGTATAACTGGAGCTAACTAGGTCTTACAACACCGAGTGCAGCCGTGCGTTGCTACCTTTCTAACCTTGTTGAGTAACGTATCAGTTCTTGAATAGCCATATATCAGAAGAGACGGACTTTAGAATAGACAAGAACGTGATCAGGTTACCAAGGTTACAGGTTAATCCGATTTCAACCAAAGATGGTTTCAATCTCCTACCTGTGCTTCCCAACTCTCAAGAGAAGTCTTTATAGTCGTAGGGAGTTCCCAGAGGAGCTGCAACCTATAGAGGATGACTATACCACAACAAGCATTCACCGAAGTGAAAAGAGTTTACGCTACCTTCCCTAAGGACCTTCACGTATGCTTGATGCTTGCGGTATTTGTCCGTAGACACCTCTATTTATAGCACTCAATAAGATAGGTTGCTTTGGAATAAAACAATCAATTACTTGTCCCACAAGTTAGGGAAACCCTAAACTTGGCAACCAAGTAATAGAGATTAATCTCAATTGGAATTCTTTTTAGAATTATCTGCCAAGTGTTTTGTTAGCTCAAAAACACTTCAAGATAGAAATCCAACAGACCAGAGATAATCTTATCTTATTGACTCATTGAGGATCGTTAGATGGAACACAAAAGATATTCTGTATAACCAAGTCCATCTAAGAGATAAAGGAGTTTGCAATTTGACTCAGAGTGAAATTCTGAAAGAATCTTCACTAAATCCGACACCAGGCAGAATGACCGACATTCAGGTTCGCGTACTGGTTCGCGAAATGTTCAGCCATTCGAACTCAGAAGAATTCCGAGTTTCTGGTTTGCGAACCAGTTCGGGAACCGTCCGCCTGTCAGATTTCGTCAAATCTGGATTCCGCTGGAAGTACTGGGCTGAGCCAGAACTTAGACGTGAGAACGTCCTCAGCTGTGATCCATGGACTCTTTGCTCAAGAGTACTCCTTTAGATTCATCCATATCCAACTAACAGTTTGCAAGCAAACCATTGTAATGGACACATGGCACCAAATCTGTCTCATACATTCTTGTACTCACAGTAATTTGTGGGATCAAATACTGGTCATGACACAAGGCCACGTTACACAAGAATACGATCTCAATCGCTATTATCACTACTAAAGTAGTCGACTATTTCGAAAGAATAGAGAAAGTAGAATAGAAGAATATCCATAAAGTCATAACTCCTACTAACCTTTTATCGATGAAGAATAATTGATGTCTTCTTTGTCTTCACAGTCTTCGTCTTCAAGGTCTCTACTACTTTGTCTATATCCCAATTCTGAAATCTAAACTCTAGTAGGCTAAATCAAGAATTGAGTTTTGACACCTAAAACTGACAACTAGCTTGACATACCAACGCTAGTGGGTTTGACCGGACAATGCCCTAACAATTAAATTAGTGCAAAGTGGTGATCTGGTGCCAATGGTCAACAGGAATAGAGTGTGCCCTTCTCATATATTTTTTGCTGATGATATACTCCCTCCGTTCCACTTTACATGCTATATTAGGGTTTTTTTTATGTTCCAAAATACTTGCAATAGTTGATATTTTTTCCCACAATTTCCAACTACACCCTTCAATCTTATCTTGGAAATATAAGTTTTCTTTTAAATAAACCAAACTAATTAATGTTTGAAGACTTTTATCAAGGGTGGGGATGGAAAAAACCCATACCTCTCTCTACTTCTTAATATTTGTGCAAAACCCTATTATAGCAACTAAATTGGAACGGAGGGAGTATTTCTTTTCTGCAATGGTAACAGAAGAAATGTGGGTAAACTAATGAGGAAGCTTGATGAATATCAACAAGCTTCTGGTCAGATGATTAGTATGGAGAAAAGTAAATGTTTTGTGTGTGTGTGTGTGTGGTGGTGGTGGGGTCACAAGTGAGATAAGAAGACATCAGATAGCTGAAAGTTGTGGCATTCCATTATCAAGTTTTCCTGATAAGTACCTAGGTGTAAATTTAGTTCCAGGAAATATCAAATCCAGACATGTGTGGGGTGTAGTTGAATTGTTGCAGAGCAAGCTAGCTGGTTGGAAGGGTAAAATGCTTTCTTTTCAGGAGAGACTTGTGTTGGTTAAGCATGTTCTTTGTAGTATTCCTATCTACAATATGTATGTTTATAAATGGCCTGTGTCTATTTTAAAAGAGTGTGAAAGAATTATTAGGAACTTTCTATGGTCAGGTGATCCAGCTGTGAGGAAAACTATTACTTTGAAGTGGGAGCTGGTATGTGCTCCAATAGAAGAAGGAGGTTTGGGATTAAGGAAGTTGGAAGTTATAAATAAAGCACTATTGATGAAATTGTTTTGGAAGATGCAGTGTGCTGATGATGAATGGGCTAGATACTTTCAGGCCAAGTTTCAAGATTGGAAAGGCTGTTGGATTGATTATTATAAGAAATCATCTGTGTGGCCTGCAATTAAAACTATTATAGATGATGTTAAAAGTGGCACTAGATGGCTTGTAGGAGATGGAACTAAAATATCTGTGTGGCATGACATATGGATTAAGGAAAAGCCATTGAGTGAATTATTTCCAGAAAATTCTTTTATTCTGTCTCATAATGATCTTAAAGTTGCTGACATTATTCTTGATGGGGAGTGGGTTATTCCAACAGAAATGCTGGATATGATTGCAGTTACTGAATTGCCTACAGTGGGTGGTGGTGCTGATAAAAGGGTGTGGATTTTTAATATAACTGGAGAGTTTACAGTATCTTCAGCTGTGGAATACATTAGAGTGAAGCATCCTAAGTTGCAATGGACAAAACAGGTATGGCATAGCAGCATTCATCCTAGTGTGTCTAGTAATGTTTGGAAACTGGTGAGGAAAGTGGTTTCTACTGATGATAACATGAAAAAAAGGAAATTTCACCTATGTTCTAGATGTGTTTTCTGTAAAGCTGAGGAAGAAAATATAGAACACTTATTGTGGAAGTGCAACTATAGTGAAATAATTTGGAATTGGTTGGGGGGTATGTTCCAGTTTATGAATCCTAAATCCTTTGAGGAAGTTTTATTATTAACAAAGAATAAGAGCCATGCTGTGAAGGAAATCTGGTGATGCAGGAGATATGGTTTACTAGAAATAAAATGGTTTATGAGGATGCAGCTCTGAATACAGTGGAAATGAAGAAGAGAATAATGAAGTTTGTATCTGATAGTGATGTGAGAATGAAAGAAAGGATGTGGAATACTCCTTATGACTTGCTAGTGCTGAAGAACTTTGGGTTGAAATGCAGAAAAGTCCATTCAATAAGAGTGGTGGAAGCTTATTTCCAATTACCTAAAGAAAACCAGGACTTGCTCTGTTGTGATGGTGCTTCAAAGGGTAACCCAGGAAATGCAGACTATGGCTTTGTTGGCAGGAATTTTGTAGGAGATGTAACTGTTGTTCAGGATGGGGGTTTAGGCATTGCTACTAACTACTTGGCAGAAGTAATGGCTTTGTTATGTTCAGGTGAGTGGGCTGTATCTCAGGCAAACAAGATGTGATCTTCAGAACTGATTCCAAGGCAGTAATCACTGCTTTTAGTAACAATAAAATGCCTTGGTTTGCTATTCAGAGATGGAAGATAATCTGTGAACAAATTAGAGCAATCTCTTTTGTTCACAGCTACAGGGAGGCAAATTTTTTTGCTGACAGTTTGGCTAAGAGGGGGGGGGGGGGGGTGGGTGGGTAAGGCTCTTCATAAAACCGTGAAACCTTAAAAACCGCACCGCACCAAACCGTTTAGGGCAAAACCGAACCGTGCCATTTATCTGATGGCACGAGACAGTTTTAGAAATGCTAAAACCACAGTTTGGTACCGGTTTCCCCCAAAACCGAACTGTAAACCAACGGTTTAAACCGTTAATTGACAGCCGTTAGATTTGATCAGTTACATTTCATCTTACCCGTTTATTAAGATAATAAAATACTGGACTTAATACCTAAAAAGACCAGATCCTCATACTCTTGCAATTTATGGTAGTATAAATCATATTTGATGAAGAATTATAAAACTTGGATTTTTTTGTTTCTGATTATCATTACATAAACAAATCAAATCAAGCCTTAGAGAGTGGTGTAGAATCTTTGTAATCAATACTTTTTTTTTAAGGGGGAACAGCATGGAGGCGTCTTCTCACACAAGTGAGTATTATTGGGCCGACCGAGCGAAGCGAGGACCCTATATATGGTGACTTTGGGCCGACCGAGCGAAGCGAGGGAGGACCCTATATATGGTGACTTTGTGTCAATTGAATAGTGACTTTTTTTTCAATTTAACACAAAAAGATTGGATTTGGTGTTTTTGGTGTCCACCTGATATTACTGAGTTACCCCTCCCTGATTTTTATTTTTATTTTTTCTTTAGACAGTTTTGTAAATTAGCCAAAATATGAAGGATAGATGTGGAAAATTAAAATATAAAAAAATCGGGTCATAATTTGAATTGTTGAGGGTATTTTTGTCAAAACATCTCAAAAATCAACTTAGAGGTTCCGGTTTCGAATCCCGGCCTTCTCTCAAATTTAAAACTTTTTTTCTCGATTTCTTTTTCTTCTTCGTCGTCCTCTCTCAATTTCCTACGTCACCACCATTATCACACCACCAGCTCTGCCGCCGTCGCTACCACCAACACCTCCGCCACAAGCGACCTCACCGCCTCCGCCATAACAATCAACAGCAACAGCAACACAGCCACCGCCTCCACCGACGCCACTAAAGACAAGCTGCAACCACCACCAACAACACTATCACCTATGCCACCACCATTATCAGACCACCAGCTCTGCCGCCGCCGCCGCTACCACCACCACCTCCGCCACCATTAAAATTGGATTGCAATTTCACAAATTCTAGATTCAAATCGGATAATCAATCGAATTAAAAAAAAACAGCAACAGAGATTCGGATGTTTTGAAAACCATTTCTTCCGATCAAAAATTAAATACACCCATATCAACATCTAATCACAAACCCATTTAAGAGCATTCATTTCAAGCACTGCAGAAATTAATATTGCCCAAACAAACAAAAAATCAATTTTCTCCGATGCAAATCTTTGTTACAATTTCATTAAGAAGTTTCAAAAATCTTTGAATTAGGATACAAGACCAATTGTCTACAATTTCATTAATAAATAATTTCTTCTCAATTTCTCTTTACTTTGTCTTCTTGCCTCTAGCTCCAGTGCCTGCAAAATCAACAAAAAAGAGATTTTAGCTCTCAGTAAATTACAAATCCCAAAAGACAAACAAATCAATAAATAGAAAGAAAACCCTCATACCAAATAATGCCCAAATATGTGAATCTGTGATAAAGATTGGATTTTGGAAAGAAAGAAAGAAAGAAAGATTTAAAGCTTCCGTTATACCAATTAAATATTTTTCGATGAGAAATCGATCTTGTTATTTATATGATGTTGCCTTGAAAATGATCGACCTTCTATATCATCTCTTGAGCAGTAATTTTTCGTACCCGGTTCTTAAATATCTCTAAAACCCACACTTATAAACACAATGATTAAAACTATGAGCATCTAATTAAACATCCAATCTTTAATCATAGCTCCAAATAGAAAAGAAAACAAAAAAGCCATACTTTCTTTTACCAAAGCAAAGGATCACTTACCACCACACATCAGCTTCGAGTTTCTAAGAGAAAATTAGAGAGAAGTACATAGTGAATTTTGGTTTAGGAAGGGGAAAGAAAGTGTGAGAGAATATCTTAATTTTGATTAATGTAAAAGATTTAGTTACCAATATATCCCTGCCAAGATAACACCTGTTGACCATGCATTAAGAAGTATATACACACCAACATGTGGTCTCCGATTCCGAGATCAACTAACTCACCCGATTTCCTTCACGTGGTACATAATTTGTTTCTATGTATTGAACAGAACCACATTGACTAGCATACAGGTACCTTGATCACTCATACGTATTTATATCCTATATACATTGGGCGACTTTTACGTTTTTAAATGATCAAAATTTAGTCTCTTACCATTTGCTTTCTGTGATAAAATCCTCTGTCTCCAAATTTCGTGTCCCCCCTCTGTCTCCAAGGTGTTATCTTGGCGTAGGGTGATTTTGGATTTTGGCCCTCCCCCCTCCTTCTCTTGGTACAGGGAGGGACACGAAATTTGGAGACAGAGGATTTTATCACTTGTTTTCTTGGGTGAAAGAAAAGGACACTATGGTTTGTGGGTCCTGTGTTCCATACCATGATCTCTACTTTGTCTTCTTGCCTCTAGCTCCAATCGGAATTATGTGAATGTGATTCCGATCGTTCCCATCACAATAATTTGGGTATCGTCTTCGGGAATAACATGTTAGCGTACACAGTTGTCGCTTATCCTATGCTGGGTAATCACAGTGCATAAGAACCAAGGGTTAACACTTAACCAAGTAGTAGTTGATATAGGACCAAAGAAGAGTCTTGGTTTGACATTTGTTGCATTATCACGTACAAGAAAACTTTCAGATCTTGCATTCCAACCCATGTTTAGTTTTGAAAGACTAGGAAGAATTGGTGAATGCAAGGCACTTCCAAAAAGGCGCCGAGAGGAGAAGCGATTGAATTACCAAATGCAACAATGTAGAGTCTAAAGTTTGTTTACTATTTTGCTTACATTTTTTTTTGGCTTTACAAATTATTTGTTCTTTCTTCGGTCGGGCGGCCCACTCCCACCGTGGTAGCGGTCATCTAGTTTATCTTCTTCATAAAGTTTGCATCTTCATAGATCTATAATACCGGGTTTTGATTTGATTTATATGTTCATTAATAATCTCATGAAATCCTTAGTTTTTTATTTGCCCCAAATTTTATTGGTTCTTACAGACACGATTGATTATTGGACATACATATTGTTTTGGACTGTTAAAGGAAGATGAAGATCAAGCAGCTTGCAACTTCTCCATGTTTGTGTGTCCTACTGTTTTATAGAAGAGTTGATTTAGGGTTCTTAAAAAGATATTTTTTGTAAAATTTGTTTCTAATTTTGTGGTCAAATTTGTCTTGTATTCATCATGGGTTTTGTATAATTATGATATTTTGAATGTCCAATTTGATAAATTCGTAATGCTGATTACATGATCAAGTTACTTAACATACAAAGTACATTTTTTTATTTTTGCAATGAATGAGATAACAGTTTGACAAATTTAACGGTTTACCGAAACCGACAGTTTAAGACCGTACCGAGACAGTTCGGTTTCAAACCGAACCGTTTGACTAATGGCTTGGTACAGTTTAGAAAATTAGAAAACCATTACCTACGGTTTTGGTACCGGTTTTGGGTGAAACCGTGCCAAACTGTACCATGAAGAGCCCTAGGGGATTCTATCAGTTTTGACCACAAGCCTCAATTTTTAGGATCAGTTGAAAATCCAAATGTTACTTATTATAGATTTTGTTAGTTCTGGTTCTTTTACATTTGTTTTAGCTCATTCTTTTGTAATAATTAACTGGTGGGTTTTCACTAGTCCTTTGTGTATCCAGAAAATCTTATTTTGAAATAAAATTGTTATTATTGAGTAAAAAAAAAATGTGCGTAAATCTGCTGAATTTATAGTCAATGGAAAAAAATGTCGGTGTCGATGGGAAACCATCGATCGATAGAAAATCCATCGACAACGACGACAAAACCATCGGTCGATGGAAAAGCATAGGCCGACAATTTTTTCATCGACCGATTGTTTTGTCTTCGTTGACCATAGTGGGGTTTTGGTTTTGCTAGTCCACCTAGGATGGCAAACAACCCCTTTCCCATGTTCTATAAGAACCAGCCTAATAGGCTTAAGAACTGGAAAGGTAAGTCTTTAAACCAAGTTGGTAGAACTACCGTGCTTAAGCATGTCCTCAGTACTTTACCATCTCAGTATATTAGTAGTTTTACTATACTTCATGAAAAAACGAGGGTACCGAGTACACCACCAATCTTTTATTTAAGTCCACCTATAAGTCAAACCTTGAACGGTTCCTGTAATCAAGAACTCAAGAACAAGATCTCCTTCAGATCTGATTGATTCACACGAGGGAGTCCATACAAGAATCCGATAGACTATGTCCGTCAACCAAGTACGATACTTTAATTATAAATGATAACTCAAATATAATGCGGAAGTAAAGTAAAGTACACACAAGATTTTGTTAACGAGGAAACTACAAACTCGTAGAAAAACCCCAGGACCTAGTCCAGTTCGAATACTCTTAAGAATTAAGCCGCCAATACACCTACTCTCAGACTTCAGACTAGCTGGTACAGACAATATGACCCTAATACGACTATTAGTCACAAAGATTTCCCCTCAGTATTCCTACGCCTCCAACCACAGCAAGGTGGTCACGCACATGTACTCCCTTACGCAAACAAACGTTCTTTATTGTCTTACGCAAGAGTTGCCTCACAGCCCATCGCGAGGACTATCGCTACCCGACCTCCAATCGTACGATTACAACCTTAGTGGACAACAAGCAAATAACGGCAGGTCAAAGTCAAATCTCTAGATGATATCCTTGGTAACTAACAGATATTTCACTGAAGTCGTTTCACACCAAGAGCGAGGATATTGAGTTTACTTAGGCAATAAACACCTCCAGATATCGATCAAGGTTTCAAAACCTAAACTGCCGAAAGTGCAACCTTGTCGTCCTTGTTGGAATCAAGCAGATAGCTGTAGCAAGTACGATATGATATGACCTTGAAGAACAGTGTACCTGCAAAGAACAAATCCAATAACAACGATCTTGATTCCACTCAATATCTATAGTT